>SNQJ01S0022740.1:39785-103633 GCA_010110895.2 Picea sitchensis
AAATGACAACAATGGGTAATGAATAAATGTTGAATGCTAATTGATGAGTTTTTGTGCAAGAGGGAAGTTTTGGGAAAAATATCCCCACACTCATTCACCCCCCCTCTAAGTGTGGTAGGTGTGTCCAACAGATAGATCACTGGAAGATCTCGTGAACTGCCAGGTGGACAAGGCCGAAATCCCATATTGCTAGGTAGGCAAGGGAGAGCAGATGAGACTATCTGAAAGTCTCATGAACTCAGGAATGAGTTCAGATCAACGAGAGGAGATGACAGAGAAGGAATATCAGAAGAGCGTTCTGATGATTGGAGGGATAAAGGTATTCCTACCATATAGCCTAGTTGAGGCCAGCTTGTGTGTTGGCGATGCAGCAAAAACAGAAGAAGGACAACCAACAATGACTGTCAAAGAGGAAGAAATGGAGCAGACATCAAAATATGCCCCAACAAAAGAAGAACATGGGGATAAGATACCCACTCCATGGGAGTTGCAGTTAGAAATGATGGAGGATTGGTTGAACCATCCAGAGCCAGTAGATGACTGCCATGAGAAAACAATCATGCAGATGTTAGTAGAGGAGAATTCTGAGGAATTGCTCAAAAATTTTAGCCAGGGAGCTGAACAAATGATGATGACTGTAATTCCGAGGCATGCAGTAGCAGGTGAAGGGAAATTATAGTCTGAGGAGCAGTTGGCGGAAGCTGGAGATATGCCAGCAGGAGAGCTAATAGTCAAGCTGTCAAAAGAGGAAGCTGAGAAGAGACTTAGTGATGAAACTACAGAAGAGGAGTCTACACCAGAGTGGCCAGCTAGTGCCACAGAAGAGGAAAACAACATGGGACATCATGATGATCTACCCATCGATAAGGAGGAAGTGCAGCCGAGGAGACTGCATAAAGGGAGCCAACCACTGCAGTAATTGGATGAGGTAATTGAGGAGATTAGAAGGTTGATGTCGAGGTCAGTAACATAAACTGCTAGTGAGGAGAAGCTGAGCAGAGGAGAACCTACCATAGAAGTAGGGCAACATATGCAACAACAACAATGAAGCGGTGGAGCAGATGGACATCTCCAAAGAACTGTTTGGGATCCAGGTGGATTTCAACAACGATGCTGGGAATCTCATGAGCAAGAGCTCATGAATTTTTCACAGAAAAGGAGTATGATGCAGGAGCATCACTCCAAGCCAGGTATGCACCAGCTAACCAACACATCAAAGCATGCATTTAATGGAAGGAGAGAGGCGCAACCCTCTCATTTTTCAAAATTTCAAAATTGTATTAAATGGTTGTAAGGCTGAGATCTAGATCTGATTCGGACTAGACAACCATTCAATGTAATTGAATGTAAATTAATGAGAGTTGGTGAGATGGAGGGAAGCACTCAAGGAGCCCCCTTTTGTAAAAATATCCTTTGTATCTGTAGGATTAGTCGGTAGAGTTGGAAAAGTAGGGTAGATAGGTTAGAGAAGAGAGAGCCGAGACTCTATTGTAGTCCGAGATCGAAGACATTGTAAAGAGGCATTTCATATTAATACAATTAGAGAAGTTTTTCCTACATGTTATTCTGTGTATGTTGATGAATGTCTTTATGTGTTTATGATATGTTGTAGATGTATGTTAGATGTGAATTTGCAGGGATAGATAGATTTTGCTATCTGTGGGTTTACTGTTTTCGAGTCTGGTTCTTTGAGGCTTCATGCAAGAGGTTGCATGAAATAACACTGTGGGTTCTGTAAGCTAGTGCATAGAGTGCACTTCTGAATTATATAGAATTTGGATAGATTTGTGCCAAGAGGGCACACCAGAGGAAATATTAGACCCAGGGAGAAGCCTCAAGGTTGTTGAACACCTTTGTGGTAAGACTATGCAGAGGAAGGCACAAAGAAAACAGAGTCACTGAGGATTTTGGAGAACTCTGCCAGGTGGGCATTGAGTTGATGCAAGTGTGCACAGAAGGAACTCTTGTTTGAGTTCAGAGAAAAGAGAAGTGTCACAGGAGGAGACACTCATAGGGTTACTGAACACCCTGTAGGCTCAGCAAAGCGTGCTTGACCAGGAAGTTTCCAGAGGACACTCTTATCCCTTCAAGGAGAGAAAGGGGCAGAGACCATTGAGGTCCGAGAAGTTGAAGCTCAAGGAGGACAAAGACCTGTGCAAGGAGTGCACCAGGCCAACACTCGAGTGAAGTGTTGATAGACAGTCGTCTGAAGGCTCATCAAGCACAAGAAGTGAGCACAGGAAGAATTTATTTCAAGTCCGAAGCTCAGGAGGAGGAACATCTCTTAGAATACAGGCGGGAGCCAAGGATACAGGCTTCGCAGCAGAGACAAAGGCCGAGGCCTTTTGGAGAAAGAAATATTCTAAGATAGGAAGGAGAAGCGTGAGCTTAGGAGAGCACAACTATTGTTGATTCGGGCACTAGGGAAGAGATCTGGACCATTCACACCACGTCTAGACACCCATGAGAAATGCACATAGGTAAGTTAGGTCTGGGCTGTCAAATCTAGTGTGGAGGGCCAATAGCCATCGGATCCAGGAGAAACTGCACATGGGTTAATCTCGTGTATGTGCTAGGGAGAAGGCCCATCAAAGTCCCGAAAAGATCAGGACTGTCCATCGTTAGAAGGACACGTGGCGGAGATCCATGTATTTTGTGGAATCGAGTATCGAAAGGAAAAAGGGAGGAGTATTTCAACTTCGCAACTCGCGAAGTCCTGAAAAATATTAGGACCATCCATTTGTGGAGGACAGGTGGCGAAGATCCGGAAACCATCGGGGTTTTCGAGCTTGGGAGTATAAGTGTGGAGAAGAGAAAGGATTCGTGATTGCCGATATCGCGAAATAATTCCAACCGTTGGATCCAAGCCATGGGAGAACTGTTGGATCAGAACCTCTGCGTGGTATCACGTATCGGGGGTTGAAAGCATTTATTTTTGACTGCAGAAGTTGCGAAGTGCCAAGCTCCAAGGGCTCGTGCGAACACGTGGCACATCCATTAGGTGGGGACCACGTGGTTGACAGGGGGCGTAACAACAAGTGCCCAGAGAAAGGTTGGAAGTGGGTGACAGGTGGTGGAAACATGTCGGTTGGGAAGGAGTCAACCCATTGTTGACTTATCACGTTTCAGGGATTCGCAAAGGAAGAGCATGAGGGCTCAACACTCCAACTCGTGAAGTCACGAGTTGCGAGTAGTGCTAGCGCTTATCCCTAGCCTACGGTTAAATGTAGAAGGTGCTAACAAGGAGGAGCCATACACTTATCGAATCTCGGGTATCGACGTTTGGAGAAAGAGGAGTTGAGGGTCTTCGACTCACAAACTCGCGAGTTGCGAAAGGTGCTTGCACTAAGGCCAGGTTGTGGTCACATGGAGATGTAAGGCTCATGCCTAGTGTTAAGTTGCATAGTGCAGGTTTTCATGAACGACCTGTGGATCAGATTCGTGAGGTTCCAATAAGGATTCAAGGGCACTGCTTCGGCTCGAGGAGAATTTAGAACGATCCTGTGCGGATCTTGGCTTGAGGGTCGGGGGTTTGTGTCAGTTTTATGATGCAGGAGAATCATTCCAAGCCAGCTATGCACCAGCCAATCAACACATCAAAGCACGCATTCAATGGAAGGAGAGAGGCGCAACCCTCTCATTTTTCAAAATTTGAAAATTGTATTAAATGGTTGTAAGGCTGAGATCAAGATCTGATTCAGACTAGACAACCATTCAATGTAATTGAATGTAAATTAATGAGAGTTGGTGATATGGAGGGAAGCGCTCGAGGAGCCCCTTTTTGTAAAAATATCCTTTGTATCTATAGGATTAGTCGGTAGAGTCGGAAAAGTAGGGTAGATAGGTTAGAGAATAGAGAGCCGAGACTCTGTTGCAGTCCGAGCTTGAACACATTGTAAAGAGGCATTTCATATTAATACAATTAGAGAAGTTTTTCCTGCATGTTATTCTGTGTATGTTGATGAATGTCTTTATGTGTTTATGATATGCTATAGATGTATGTTAGATGTGCATTTGCAGGGATAGATAGATTTTTCTATCTGCGGGTTTACTGATTTCATGTCTGTTTCTTTGAGGCTTCATGCAAGAGGTTGCATGACAGAACACTGCGGGTTCTGTAAGCCAGCGCATAGAGTGCACTTCTGAATTCTGTGGAATTTGGACAGAGTTGTGCCAAGAGGGCACACCCGAGGAAATATTAGACCTAGGGAGAAGCCTCAAGGTTGCTGAACACCTTGGAGGTAAGACTATGCAGAGGAAGGCACAGAGAAAACAGAGTCACTGAGGATTCTGGAGAACTCTGCCAGGTGGGCATTGAGTTGATCCAAGTGTGCACAGAAGGAACTCTTGTTTGAGTTTAGAGAAAAGAGAAGTGTCACAGGAGGAGACACTCATAGGGTTACTAAACACCCTGTAGGCTCAACAAATCGTGCTTGAGCAGGAAGGTTCCAGAGGGCACTTACATCCCTTCAAGGAGAGAAAAGAGTAGAGACCTGATGCAGGAGCATCATCTCACGTCAGCCAGCCACGTCAAGCACATGCATTTAAAGTTGAAGAGAGGCATAGCCCTTGTTTTTTATTCGAATGAATGTAATAAATTGAATGTAATTAAATGTCTTAGGCTAGTGAGCCGTGAAGCCGTGCTTTGCACAGGTGTAGAGTAGGTAGGCCTTTAATGTTGTAAAGGCTGAGATCTAGATCTGATCTGTGGACTAGACAACCATTCAATGTAATTGAATAGGGTAGGTAGATTGGAGGGAAGAGCTCGAAGAGTCCCCTCAGGTAAAAGGTCGTATTGTATCTCATTTGGTAATAGGGAGAGTAGAGTTGGAATAGTTAGTAGAATGATAGAGCTAGGAGAGCAGAAGAGAGAAGGAGCCGAGACCTTGTTACAGACCGTGCTCAGGAACACCTTGTACAAACAGGCATTTTCCATTTTAATATGAACAATAGTTTTTCCTGCATATTTCTGTGTTAAATAAATGTCTGTGAGTGTTATTTATATGCTATGAATGTATGTTATGTTTATGCATTTGCAGGAGTTGGTTTGGCTTCAAGATTGAGAGGTCTTTGAGGATTCACACCAGGAGGGTGTGATAGAACACTGGGGGTTTTGATAGCCGTGCGCAGAGGGTGAATTTATGAACTCTGCGGAGTCAGATAGAGGTGTGCCAAGTGGGCACAAAAGTTGAAATCAACAACTTGGGAGAAAGACCTGTGAGGTTGCTGAATACCTCAGGAGGCAAGGCTGTGGAGAAGAACACAGTTGCAGACATAAATTCTCTTTGAGTTCTATGAAGCTCTGCCAAGTGGGCATTGAGCACATGCATAGTGATGCATTGAGAAGAACTCTACTGTGAGTTCAGGAAGAACCAGAATCACTAAGGATTCTGAGAGCTCTGCCAGGAGGGCATTGAGCAGGTGCATAAGGTGCATAGAAGAGGACATAACTGCTGAACGTTCTGTGAGAAGACACTCTGCCAGGAGGGCATTGAGTAGGTACTGGAGAGCACATAGAGAACTCTCTTTTGAGTTTTGAATTTGAAGAAGAGTCCAAGGGGAAGGACCTTCACAGGGTTACTGAACACCCTAAAAGACTTAGAAATCAGGTTGCTTGAGCAGAGAGATAGCTAGGAGGGAATTACATTCTCCATTTGAGGGAGAAAGAAAAAAGGGACTTAGTTCCTTAGAGATCTGAGTGTTTGAGAAGCTCAGGAGGAATAGCACTTTGCGTGCAGAGACTCTGTAGAGACGCAGGAGTCAAAATACTTCAAGGATTCAGGCATGAATCTCAGGAGGGTTAGTGCTTTAGGTGCATGAAGTCGTATCTGCAAGGAGTGCAGAGGCTTCATAACTCTTTGATGAGTTCAGAGTACCCAAAGCTCAGGAGGGACAACAGTTTTATACGCACAGGCGAGGACTCAAATCATGGAGCTCGCAGAGAGGAAAGGGAGCAAAGGTTGAGGCCTTTGGCTTTTGGAAATTCTTCCAAGTTTGGGAAGAATGTGTGGAGAAGCTCAGGAGGAGGCACAGTAGCCGTCCGATCAGACTGCAAAGAGATCTAGACCATTGAAAGGTTTTCACATCCATGGAGCAGGAGGAGTGCACAAGAGAAACGATCTGAACCATCGGATCTTTCTTAGAATACCTATCAGCCGTCGGATCTGACCAAAGTTGCAAGGGAGTTAAGCCTTCATGAACAGAGGAGTGAAGTATCGACAGGAATTTGTCATTGGGATTTCAAAAATAGGGATATCGGAAGTCCTGAGGACAGGAGATCGAGAATCTCCAGGATGAAAACCTCAAAACATATATGAGTTGTCCATTAGTTGGGACACATGGTGGAGACTGAGAGTCTGTCAACATTTCACATGTCGAGATTTCGGGGATCAAGAGGCTAGGATGCCGGAGCATTTCGGCATTTGATTTCGCGAAATCATGAAATGATTGAGGACCATCCATCATAGGAGGACCTGTGGCGAAAGTCCAAGAATTCAGGAAAAAATCCCGATAGGAGAGTCATTTCGACATTTTGGTATTCGACGTTTCACGAATCCTGAAGACAGGAAGCACGTGCATTTCAGAAACGCGAAGTCTGAAACCCCGACAAGGTGGAAAGATCAATTTTTGGGCTAGTTGATGTCACTTCATCATATTGGAGGTCGGGAATTGAAACTTTGGGAGTTTCGAGGGAAAGAACCCATAGGCATTTTGGTGTTTCAAAACTAGAAATCGTGAAACGATGAGGACCATCCATCTCGAGGGGACGCGTGGCAACAAACTAGGTTTTCAGGGAAAATCTCGAAAGGCAAGGCCATTTCATCATTTTGGGAATCGACACTTCAGGAGTCGAGAGACCAAGAGGTCGGGCGCTTGAGTCACGAAACCCCGAAAGGGACTGCGGTCATATAAGGGGAGGTCATGTGGACCAAAGGTATAGCCCAGGGGGCTAACTGAAGTTAAATCCATTTCAGGAAATCGACATATCGAAGATCGGGAGATAGAGAAGACAGAGGTTCTCAACAACGGGAATCAAAAAACCTGAAACCTAAAATTTCTGTCGGGGAGAGATCAAGCATGTGCAGAAACCATGACAGGGGTAAAGGAAGGACCTGTGGATCAGATTTTAACAGAGATTCCAGCAAGGAATTGAAAGAGCCACTTTGGCTCAGGGAGGAATTTGATCGATCCTGTGAGCGGACAGAGAGTGCGTCTGCATCAAGTGGTATCAGAGATGGACTTCACTTGTATATTTTAGGTGAAGCGAGGCAAAAGAAGACAGGGTTGCTGAAGACTCTGTGGTGATTGTTCGCGGGTAGGCAACAATCGAAAAGATAGTTAGCAAGACTGTAGGAAGAGGCTGAAGCATTTAGGTTTGTAGGAGTGAGCAGCAGATTTTCCAGGAGGGAAGACAAAGACAACAACATGGCTACTGAAGGCCGTAGGTATGCTGGAAGGAAGAACCAGGAGTTGGTGAGTAAAGAATAAATAGATGAAGAGCTCACAGATATAAGGAAAGAAATAGAAAATCTTGCATTGTGGATGCAACAGAATGCGAGGATGGATGAACTTGCATTGGAGATACAATAGAAATCCAAGTCGAGATGGGTATATGAATGGCCCATGAGGAAGCCGAAGGTAAAATGGCCGGTCAAGGAGTTGATGACCAGAAGACAGCGTAGGCTGTTAAGAGGATGGTTGAGGCATGCTAAAAACCTCGATGAACTTGAGGAGATGGTTCAGATATGTGAAACAAAGTCTGGGAGAATTCTCGGTGAAGAGAATAAAATGGGATCAGCTGAAGATATCAAGAAATGCCAGGAGGGCAAAGAGGAAATTCCAAATTTCCAGGTAGGCAAGGAGTTGAGATCAGCTGAAGATCTCACGGACTGTCAGGGGGACAGCCAAGGAATTTCACATTGCCATTTGGGTAATGAAATGAGGTCACTATAGGATCTTGAAGACTGCCAGGAGGGCAGTGGAAGCATCTCAAATTGCCAGGTGGGTAGAGATAAGAATATGAGACTTTCTAAAAGTCTCATGGACTCGGAGGTGAGTTCAATTCAACAAGGGGTGCTGATGAAGATGGGATCGATTGATCTCATAGTCTGCTAGGGAAGTAACAAGGAAATCCCAATTTTCCAGGTGAGCAGGGATAAGAAGATGAGAGTATCTGAGGGTCTCATAAACTCAGAGGTGAGTTTGGATCAGCAGATGCAGCTGACAGAGGAGGAATATCGGGGAAATCTTCTGATGATTGGGGGAATCGAAATATTCCTACCAAGAGGAGGCAAAAATCTACATTGCGGTTGATGAGGCAACAACAACAGAAGAAGGAAGGCTAGCTGAGACTTTCAGGAAAGAAAAATTGGAGTAGGTGTTTGAGACTTCCAAGCAGAAGAAGAAGATGAGCATTCCGAGGAATGGATCAATATTTTCAACCAGGAGACTGAAAAGACTGCAACCTGGGAGTTTGCAGAAGAAGAAGAAGAAGAAGCAGACAACATTAGTTTGGCTGATCTGTATGAAAATATTGAAGCCCTGGAGAGAAGGGTGAATTTGTAGAGCGTGCACATCCAACAAGTGAAGTTGGCAGCAGATGAAGAAGGCATGGGAGATCACAGTGATTTGCCCATTTGCAGAAAATTTTTGCAGTTGGGGAGACTGCATGAATAGGGACAGCCACTGGAGCAGCTGGATGAAGTGATCAAGGAGATCAGGGAGCTGATATTAGGGTCAGCAGAGACTGGAAGCAAGGAGGCACTGGGCAGAAGAAAAGAAATAGCAACAGCAGTAGCAGCAACATAGAAGCAACAACAACAACAGGGAGATGGAGCGGATGAACAACTCCAGGAATTTTTTTGGGATCCAAGAGGATTTACACAACTGAGATGGGAAGCTCATGAGAAGGAGCTCATGAATTTTGCAGTCGAGGAGTATGATGCAGGAGAATCATCTCATGTCAGCTAGCCATCCAACCAACCACGTCAAGCGCATGCATTTAAAGCTGAAGAGAGGCGTAGCCCTCATTTTTGATTTGAGTGAATGTAATAAATTGAATGTAATTGAATGTCTTAGGCTGGTGAGCCATGAAGCTGTGCTTTGCACAGGTGTAGAGTAGGTAGGCCTTTAATGTTGTAAAGGCTGAGATCTAGATCCGATCTGCAGACTAGATAGCCATTCAATGTAATTGAATAGGGTAGGTAGATTGGAGGGAAGAGCTCGAAGAGCCCCCTCAGGTAAAAGATCATATTGTATCTCATTTGGTAATAGGGAGAGTAGAGTTGGAATAGTTAGTAGAATGATAGAGCTAGGAGAGAAGAAGAGAGAAGGAGCCAAGACCTCGTTACAGGACGTGCTCAAGAACACCTTGTACAAACAGGCATTTGCCATTTTAATACGAACATCAGTTTTTCCTGCATATTTCTGTGTTAAATGAATGTCTGTGAGTGTTCTTTATATGCTGTGAATGTATGTTATGTTTATGCATTTGCAGGAGTTGGTTTGGCTTCAAGCTTGAGAGGTCTTTGAGGCTTCACACCAGGAGGGTGTGACAGAACAATGTGGGTTCTGATAGCTATGTGTAGAGGGTGCATTTCTGAACTCTGCGGAGTCAGACAGAGGTGTGCCAGGTGGGCATAGAAGTTGAAATCAACAACTTGGGAGAAAGACCTATGAGGTTGCTGAATACCTTAGAAGGAAAGGTTGTGGAGAAGAACACAGTTGCAGACAGAAACTCTCTTTGAGTTCTATGAAGCTCTGCCAAGTGGGCATTAAGCACATGCATAGTGATGCATTGAGAAGAACTCTATTGTGAGTTCAAGAAGAACCATAATCACTAAGGATTCTGAGAGCTCTGCCAGGAGGGAATTGAGTAGGTGCATAAGGTGCATAGAAGAGGACAGAGCTGCTGGATGTTCTGTGAGAAGACACTCTGCTAGGAGGGCATTGAGTAGGTGTTGGAGAGCACATAGAGAACTCTCTTTTGAGTTTTGAATTTGAAGAAGAGTCCAAGGGGAAGGACCTTCATAGGGTTATTGAACACCCTGAAAGACTTAGAAATCAGGTTGCTTGAGCAGAGAGATAGCCAGGAGGGAATTACATTCTCCATTTGAGGGAGAAAGGAAAAAGGGACTTAGTTCCTTAGAGATCTGAGTGTTTGAGAAGCTCAAGAGGAATAACACTTTGCGTACAGAGACTCTGTAGAGACGTAGGAGTCAGAATCCTTCAAGGATTCGAGCGTGAAGCTCAAGAGGGTTAGTTCTTTAGGTGCACAAAGACGTAGATATAAGGAGTACAGAGGCCACAGAACTCTTTGACGAGTTCAGAGTACCCAAAGCTTAGGAGGGACAACGGTTTTATATGCACATGCGAGGACTCAAATCATGGAGCTCGCAGAGAGGAAAGGGAGCAAAGGTTGAGGCCTGTGAAATTCTTCCAAGTCTGGGAAGAACGTGCGGAGAAGCTCAGGAGGAGGCACAGTAGCCGTCCGATCAGACTGCAGAGAGATCTGGACCATTGAAAGGTTTTCACGTCTAGGGAGCAGGAGGAGTGCACAGGAGAAACGATCTGAACCATTGGATCTTTTTTAGAATACCTGTCACCCATCAGATCTGACCAAAGTTGCGAGGGAGTTAAGCCTTCATGAACAGAGGAGTGAAGTCCTGATAGGAATTTTTCATCGGGATTTCAGAAATCAAGATATTGGAAGTCATGAGGACAAGAGATCAGGAATCTCCAGGATGAAAATCCTGAAACAGATCTGAGCCATCCATTAGTTGGGACACGTGGCAAAGACTGAGAGTCTGTCAGCATTTTTCATGTCAGGATTTTGGCATTTTATTTCGCGAAATGATTGAGGACTATCCATCATAGGAGGATGCGTGGCGAAAATCCAAGAATTTGGGAAAAAATTCCGATAGGAGAGGCATTTCAGCATTTTGGGATTCGGCGTTTTGCGAATCCTGAAGACAGGAAGGACGTGCATTTTGGAACTGTGAATTCCGAAACCTCGACAAGGTGGAAAGCTCTGTTGTGGGGCCAACTGATGTCACTTCGTCATATTGGAGGTCAGGAATCATAAATTCGGGAGTTTCGAGGGAAAGAACCCATAGGCATTTCGGTGTTTCAAAACCCAAAATCGCGAAATGATGAGGACCATCCATCTTGAGGGGATGTGTGGAAACAATCTAGGTTTTCAGGGAAAATCCCGAAAGGCAAGGCCATTTCATCATTTCAGGAATCGACACTTCGGGAGTCGAGAGACCAAGAGGTCAGGCACTTGGGTCGCGAAACCCCTAAAGGGACTGCGGTCATATAAGGGGAGGTCATGTGGACCAAAGGTATAGCCAAAAAGGATAATCAAAGTTAAATCCATTTCGGCAAATCGACATATCGAAGATTGGGAGATCGAGAAGACAGAGGTTCTTGACAACGAGAATAAAAAAACCCTGAAACCTGAAATTTCTATCGGGGAGATATCAGGCATGTGCAGAAGCTATGACAGGGGTAAAGGAAGGACCTGTGGATCAAATTTTAACAGAGATTCCAGCAAGGAATCGAAAGAGCCACTTTGGGTCAGGGAGATAGATGAATGATGCTTAAGACCGAGAGGTTAGGTGCGGGACCTGCTAAGGTAGGTGCCTTGGTGTAGCCTCATCAAGACCATTGAGGTCCGAGCAGTTGAAGCTCAAGGAGGACAAAGACCTGTGCAAGGAGTGCACCAGGCCAACACTCAAGTGAAGTGTTGACAGACAACCATCTGAAGGCTCGTCAAGCACAAGGAGTGAGCGTAGGAAGAATTTGTTTTCAGTCCAAAGCTCAAGAGGAGGAACGTCTCTTAGAATATAGGTGGGAGCCAAGGATACAGGCTTCGCAGCAGAGACAAAGGCCGAGGCCTTTTGGAGCAAGGAATATTCTAAGGCAGGAAGGAGAAGCGTGAGCTTAGGAGAGCACAACTGCCATTGATTCAAGCACTGGGTAAGAGATCTGGACTATTCACACCACGTCTAGATACCCAGTAGAAACACGCACAGGTAATTTAGGTCTGGGCCGTCAGATCTAGTGCGGAGGGTCGATAGCCATCGGATCCAGGAGAAGCTACATGCAGGTTAATCTCGTGTATGTGCTGGGGAGAAGGCCCGTCAAATTCCCAAAAAGATCAGGACTATCCATCGTTGGAAGGACACGTGGTGGAGATCCACGTATTTTGTGGAATCAGGTATTGAAAGAAAAAAGGGAGGAGTCTTTCGACTTCGCAACCCGCGAAGTCCCGAAAAAGATCATAACCGTCCATTTGTGGATTATAGGTGGCGAAGATCCAGAAACCATTAGGGTTTCAGAGCTTGGGAGTATAAGTGTGGAGAAGAGCAAGGATTTGTGATCGCCGATATCGTGAAATAATTCCAACCATTGGATCTAAGCCATGGGAGAATTGTTGGATCAAAACCTCCGCGTGTTATCATGTATCAGGGGTTCAGGGGTTGAAAGAATTTCTTTTCGACTGTAGAAGTCGCGAAGTGCTGAGCACTGAGGGCTTGTGCGAACACATGGAACATCTGTTAGGTGGGCACGGCATGGTTGATAGGTGGCGTAACAACAAGCGCCCTGAGAAAGGTTGGAAGTGGGTGACAGGTGGTGGACACACGTCGCCTAGGAAGGAGTCAACCCATTGTTGACTTATCGTGTTTCGGGGATTCGCAAAGGAAGAGAACGAGGGCTCAACACTCCAACTCGCGAAGTCGCGAGTTGTGAGTAGTGCTAGCGCTTAGCCCTAGCCTATGGTTATATGTAGAAGGCACTAACAAGGAGGAGCCATACCCGTATTGCATCTCGGGTATCAACGTTTGGAGAAAGAGGAGTCGAGGGTCTTCGACGCACGAACTCGTGAGTTGCGAAAGGTGCTTGCGCTAAATCCAGGTTGTGGTCACATGGAGATGTAAGGCTCGTGCCTGCTGTTAAGTTGTATAGGGCGGGTTTTCATGAAGGACATGTGGATCGGATTCGTGAGGTTCCAATAAGGATCCGAGGCAGCCGCTTCAGCTCGAGGAGAATTTAGAATGATCCTGTGCGGATCTTGGCCCGAGGTTCGGGGGTCTACGTCACCATGTTTGGTAAGCCTCTACCACTCAATAACGACACTTATAGTAGCAGTAAGAAGGCACTGTGTCGCTAAAAAATTGGTTCGTACCTAAGGCATACAGATCAGAGTCATAGGATAATGAAAATATGCGAAATGGAGTGACAACCTATCCTATATGCTGGTAAAAGAAAATACCTTCTAAAGCCATGAATGGGGGGTATGACGCTAGAAAATGAAAAAATACTTGGACAAAACCACCAAAACCAACTCCTTCCATTGCACTATTAGTCCACTAGGTAAAAAATTAGCATAAACTATATAAAGTGGATACAAATTTTCTACTAATAGTAAAAATGAACAATTTTACCAAACCATTTGAGTTTTTCACCCACATAGTGCATTTTAGACCATTTTTCCCATGATATTCAAGTGTTGATTGTGGGAGCTAGGATCAATGGAATGGACAACCATCTGGACAAAGTAAATTCCCTTCCCCTCCTCTTCATTTCTAGTGGTTTAAAATTCCAATTTATTCCTCATTTTTTGAGTTTTAGAGGGAACACCATATAAATTAGGGTGTATGTGAGCTATAGTTAATCGGGTTGCGTATATGGAGACATGTACACGGGAAAATCAAAGCCTGCCTGCATATGTGTGGCCCTACACGTGACTGTTAACATTACAATCCGCGTACGAGTTCATAAAAAACGTTTTTAACGAATTTAACTCAAAAAATGACTTTCCTTTCGCAGGATGGTGGTTGAATGGAGAGGGAGGGAGCATGAGGATGTAGATGCAACAGTGGAAAGAGATGCAGGGGCCCAACTAGCTCTAAAAAGATGTGGCCTTCATAAATTTTGGGCTCTCAAAGGAATGAGGGCTCAAGTGAGGTTACTCCAAATGCTAGTAAACTATTAGGATCTAGAGACAGAGGCCTTCAATCTCGATGGGAAACCATTGAGGATTGAATTAGATGACATCTATTTTATCATAGGATTGTCTCACTGGGGCGAGGTAGTAAATCTCAAATGCTAGGGGGTTGGAGGTGGTATGAACATAGAGAATTACATTGTGACCCATTATGTTGTAGGAACATATAAAGTAGGGATCCAACTCACCATCAGGGCGATCGAGAACCTGAGTTTAAAGATCATCGTACTTGTTCTTACATAGATCTTGAGGTCAGACTCATTGCACCATGCATCAAGGCCACTCATGTTTTACGCAGTGGAATGTTTATGACACACGGTTTATGACTGGTGTACTTGACTACTGCTTAACATGAAGAGGCAACTGATAGATTGCAAACAAGGGAGAAAGAGAAACTTTGGGTTTGCATCCATCTTGTGTATTTTTTTCTTTGAGAGGGTTCTAGGCTTGAGCCCTAGAGTAGAGATCATTCCACATGGACCGCATGATCCAGCCATGTCATGGTGGATCGATGTGATGAGGTGATTAGGAGGTGGTAGGGTGCCAACCCCCTACAATGATGAGTTCTTTTTTTGGTGGCATTGACAGGTTATAGCCATAGACGAATACCCCTATGCTGGGATCGACTACATAGGGGATCCAGATATGCCTTTTCCACTAGGCTCCACCTATGGTGATATAGGTATGATTTTTTTTTATATATTTCATTTTTTGTTTTTTTCTGAAAAGAGTAAAAAAACACAAACATTTTTGTATGGTATCAAGTATTAATAATGGCTTTGTCATGCAGATGTGGGTCCGCGAAGACCAGATGGATTCCCATGACATCGACAGAGGAAACGGGGAGATGATCATGTGGGAGGAGATGCGGAGAGAGAGCTACAAAATGTGTAGAGGAACCTGTCTCGATTCACACACATGATTCCTATGGTTTAGGTGGAGGATCTACCAGAGGCTATGCAGTGGTAGGTGGTGGGTGTGCCCCGTGCGTGGGTGCAAATATTCCGACGTCTTGTAAACACCGTGTTGTGATATCATGATACACATCCGGTGCCACAGGCGTAGATGCCATGGCCATATATATACTTACCATATATGTATTTTGAGGGTTTGAGCCCCATTTTGTACTATGACACCATATTTTTTGAAAAGATGAAATATACAAATTTTGGTCCTCGGCTTTACTTATATATGTTACAATGTGTACATGCATGGATGTGTTTTATTTACTTTAGTTATGTGACAAATTCCAATCTAAAACATAATTAGCATATGCATCAGATACATAATTAGAACTTCTAGGTATGTGATTATAAGTAATAAAATCAAAGTATCATTCCAAAAGTCATACCCGTAGGAATCGTTAGAGTAGAGTAGGGTCTCACACATGGTAACTACCGTTTAAATGACATATGACTAACTGGGAGTCCAGGAAAACCTCTAAATACCGAACACCATGTGAAATAGCATCACACAAAAGCTCTATAACGACACTATACTAAGCGACATTATTCGTTGATGGATCCAAGTGAACACCACCTGAAGACACCAGTTGACCCTCGGGTGAGTAAATGATCCAAGCGCCGGAAGCCATGTTCCATGTATGAAAACTAGCACCATCTGTGAATCCTAAGTAAACTGAAGACTCCGTTGACATCTGCCAACCAAGGGACAACCTAATAAGCAAGCTGATGACACAAAGGAATATATATATATACACTAAGATACACTAGTATACAAAGAATCATGCCCAAGCTTGAGGGCTCAAGCATAATATATTTTAAGGTAGAGCCCATTTATGGGCTCATCCAACATATTCCCTTCATAATCCTCTAATTCATAGGATCCTTTTTCCAAAACACGTTGCATGATATAAGGACCGTGCCACATGGGGTTGAACTTGCCTGCCCCCAACGGTTCTTTGGATTTCTCATAGAGGAGGACCAAGTCACTCTTAGCATACTGCCAAGGATAGACATACCTATCATACTGAACCTTAACAAGTCATTTATTCGGTTCGATATCCGTAGAGGCATCTCGACACTTCTCATCTAGACGCTCTAGGTGCACGAGGCGTTCTTCAAGATTGGATGTGTCAGGTAGGAGCTCAACTACCAGTTTGAGGGAAGGGATTTCACATTCAATTGGAAGGATTGAATCCACACCATGTACTAAATTAAAAGGAGAAAAACCGATGGAAGTTTGATATGCCCAAAGAGTAGGGTAAAGCATTAGATTCCAGTCAAATTTACTCTGGCTGAAAGTTTTTTGCAAGATGATCTTGAGAGATTTATTCACAGCCTCTACTTATCCATTTTCTTGGGGATAGTAAGGGGAAGAATGAATGTGCGTAAACCCCATTTTTTATGCTAACTCCTTCATCATTTCATTCTGAAAGTGATTGCCATGATCAATGAAAATCTCCTTTGGGATTCTGAACCGGGCTATAATTTGGTTGAATACGAAGAATGCTGCAGTCTTACCATCGAATTTAATGGTTGGCATGGCCTCTACCCATTTAGTGAATTAATCCATGACCATGATAATATGATGATGCCCCCCAGCCAAAGATGGGTTATGTTAGCACTGAGAGTCACCCTCATATTGCAAGAGGATAAGCCCACCACCCATCAAATAGGTTTGTAAATGTAGGTTTATGATAGAATGTCAAATGGACAAAACTCAGTGTTGGGTCTCCATTTTGACACCCCTATTACCTTATCTTACATTCTATCTTGGTCAATTTTACCTATACGTTGTCTATTTCTTCCACAAACCTACCTTGTGACCTTATTCATATGCATAATGAGGTAACCCATGTTAAAAACATGATTTGTTTGATTTCTTAATTAATTAGGACTAAATGATTGATTGTTTATGCTTCTAATTACTTTGATTACTTTAAGCAACTTCATGACAAGGCATCACCTCATCTGATACTCATCTTTGAGATTCGTCCGGTACTTTCATTGGTCCGATACTACAACATTCCAACTCTACACTGATTCGGTACCAACTCTAGGCCTATTTCGGTACCACCTCTGCGCTGATCCGGTACCAACTCTGCGCCTATTCTGGTACCACCTCTGCGTTGATATGGTACCAAGATTTTCTACTATGCTTTTCCAGTACTAAACTCGCTTCTATAGGATTAACGTTTTGAATAATACACTGGCGATGGATCCAAGAATTAGTTGGATGGAAGCATCTTTGGTTCGTTTGAAGACCATGATAGACTTCATCACTCATGCACTTCGTGTCATGAGGATGAAGTCCATTCCTTGAGATACTCTATTTTCACTAATTGTGATATTTTGTAAACATTTGATGATTATCTTCAGACTTTGATTGTAATGGTTGACCTTCTTTAAAAGGGATCCTGTGTAGATGATCGATAATATAATAGAATATAGATAATGTACACTGTTATGCTATGAAATCGAATGTTGAATTACTGATTCACTCGTTTAATTGAAGGAATATGAATGCTAGCTTTTGCAATTCATGGATGTGATTAAAGTGTTTATTCTATAATTTCTTTAGAGCTACCTTGTTGGTTCGGCAAGGGCCCACTGCCCCAACCAAGATAAGTCTCCTTATATATGTTGTTGTGTGGACATAAGTTAATTGTGTGAGTGTGCAACTAAAATAGTTGTGTATTGCAAATGATTCTGAGTGCATGAACTTTCCTAAGTACAACACAAATCTCTAAATAGATACTTGTTGATTTTGGATCAGTGTGAATGAACAATTATATATTAAGCATAGAATATGATTCTATTTTTGTTTCTGCATCTTGATATTAGTCAACAAAAGCTGGATAGATGTTTGGGATTTTTAGATAAGCAATTGTTATGGTTCTAAATTTGAAAGTCTTAATAATTGTGTTGTCCTCAATAGGTACAGGAACAATTAGACTTCATCTCTCACCCTTCATGCTTCAATAATGAAGTCTTTCAATCATATTGATTGTCTCATGTATTGAGGAAGGTTTGATTGGAATTGATTAGGTCATGTTTGGTTTCTTTTCAAGAGTAAATAGAGTGAATTGTCAATTGTTATGTGAATTCAATTTCTACATGAAGCAGGATCTCAGTTCATCTCTTTATTTCACGAGCCTATAATGAACATACTGTCTATCTAAGCAAGAACCTTTTCAACTGAGTGTTTGCTTGAGAGTTTTATTATGAGATTTATCTTATAGTTTGAAGTTGTGTGAAGAATAGTGTTCAGATATTTCAAAAGCAGAGTATTTTGTTATTAATTGTTTCTTGATTGAGATATACACAACAAACATAGACAGGTTACCTATTTTTGACACATATAGTGTAAAAAATATTTTAATTACGAATCCCATATTGATATATAAATGAGTGCAATATACTAAACATATATTTACACCAACATTTTGGCGCCGTTGTCGGGGAGTTGTAAACGGTAATAGGTAGCGTTTTGAGATTGATTGGTTTGATGAGTTTGGATTGGATTTAAGGACAACCTAAGGGCAGAGAGAAGATGATAAGATGAGAGGTAAGAACCTACACATCCACTTTGGTGGGGTTGCACCAAAGTTAGGTTTTCCTCTTACCCTTGGTAGTTAAAAGTTTGTGTTTTATTAGTATTAGAGTTTCTTCTTTTTATGAATAGATGTAGGGATAGTAAAGGTAGATTTATTGCCTCCAAAATTTAATAAAATTAAAAAAAAAAAAACAACAAGAAACCCCCTCCCCCACACTAATTCAACTAATTTCTGTGCAAGAACAATTCTTAGAGGAGAAATTTCAAAGGCAACAATTGAAACAATAGCCCAAAACACCAAATCTGAAGCTACTATTCAGATTGAAAACATAGTACAACAAGCAAGAAGGGAAGCACTAGTGACCCAATTAGAAGGAAGAGTTGGAAACGAGACAGAGGTAGTGGTAGAAGAGGTTTCATCTGCCATTGGGGAAACACACAAGGTATTGGAACAATTGGATATACCAAACAACCCACTAATTGAACCATCACTTAGTGGGGAGACATCACCAACACCCTACAACGTGCTATTTGGAGATATGGAAGATGAAAGGGGAAATGCAAACAATGAAACAAAGACATTTGGATTCTCGATACTAGACATCACCAAAGATGTTGCTATGAAGAATATTCCACTTTCATCACTACAATTCCATGGTATGTCAACATAAGGTCCTGATTCATTTTTGTTTGAATTTTATATACTATGTAGGAGTTATAATTACAATGATAATGCACAAAAACTAAAACTCTTTCTAGCCACACTTAAAGACTCAACATTAAGGTTGTTTATGAGCCTAGGAGAACACACTGTCTTATCTTGGGATGGTATGAAGGAGACTTTCCTCCAGAAATATCAAGATTACTGTAGACCTAGGGATGCTAGGAATGACATATTTAAAATGTAGTAGTCTGAGGAGGAAAGTTTGGAATATTACCTAGAAAGATTCCTATATAACTACCAAAAGACAAAACAATTTTCCTTAGACACAACCATAGTTAGGACCATCTTCCTAAAAGGTGTAAGGGATGACTGTATCTAGGTACTAAACCTCATGAGTTCTAGAGATGTGTATTTGAAGTTGTTGGCATACATTGCAGAGTATTGTAAAAGGTACTCTCGCAGCCAAGCCAAAACAAGAAAAAGTGTAAGGGAACCTATAAACAAAATTAGTAAACCCACACCAGGAGGTGTTACTAGGATAGAATTGGGGAATCTGCTAGAAAAATTCAAAAAAGACATCCTCAACACCATCAACACCCAACTTGATACCATTAAAATCAAAATAAAACAAGAAGAAGAAAATGCTACTTTAGCAATTTTATGTCCTCGGTGTAGGAAAAGGCATCCTGAAAAGGAATGTCCCATTAATGTTATCAAAATTTGTGGCCTCTGTACAGAATATCACTCTACCAATGAGTGCCCTTCTTTACCTGGATTAAAATCCATTTTCAAAGGAGGGGGAGAACCTCAGGAAACATCATATCCCCCCAAGAGGGAATGGAGAAAGAAAAATCCTAATATGTTTGTAGATCCTACCACACAATATTCACAATAGCAATGGGTACCTCCAATGCCTTACCCTCAATGGTCACCTTGACAACCACAAATCCAGCCTTGGAAACAAGGATGGAGGGGACCTGGATATGGGAATGTTACCTTTCATCCAACAACCTTTCCCACTTACCCACAATATCCTTCCAATATCTCTCAGTTTCTACTAGGATTTAATTCACCTGCTCTCCCTCCACCTCCACAGCTGCAACAACAAATTACATTGCCTATGAACCCAAATATACAACAACAAATGCAAGCTGAACCTATCCCAAACCCTCCTCATCCTATCCCTATTCTTGCACAACCCATTCCTAATCCAAGCAAGAGACCTACACAACCTATACAAAATCTTGAAGTACAAACCTTCCCCACTTATGTGATAACTCCTACTTCATTTAATGGAATTGAATTAAGATCAGGGAGGGTTTTGAATAAACCAAATCCTACTGTGGTTATTCAAGAAGAAGAACAAGTAGATAACTAAGTAGTTGAAGAAGAAGAACAAATGGATAACCAATTAGATGAAGAAAGAGACACCCCTGTACAACATGAAATTCCTCGTCACATTCCTCATCCATTAGAAATACCTCAGAAAACTAATCCTCCCCCTTATCCATAAATGTTACTTGTGAAGAAATCTGAGGTACCTCTAGGGCATAATCTAGAAACTGAACTTAGAAACATATGTGTCAAGATTCCCCTACTTCAAGCCATCAAGGACATTCTTATTTATGATAATATTGTAAGGGATCTTTGCATTAAAAATCTAGGGAGGAAGAGGAAGGAGCCTCATGTTATGCAGATGGTTGGACAATTATCATAATTTATATCATAAATGCCATCTAAATATAATGATCTAGGAAATCCAGTGGTGACCATAGAGATTAATGGTGTTTCTTTTCCAAACACACTTATTGACATAGGGGCAAAGATAAATGTTATGCCAGTTGACACCATCACAACGATGTAACTAAATCACCTAAGACCAATGCGGACTTTGCTAGAATTAGCAGACAAATCAATTATCAGTCTAGTAGGAAGTCTAAATGATGTAACAATCACTTTGACCTCTTGGGAGTACTCTGTGGATTTCTTGGTGATTCATCCTAAATCCTCCAAAATAGAACATCTAGTGATGCTTGGCAGACCTTGGTTGGCCACTGCTGATGCATTTATTAATTGTTAGTCTGGAGAGATGACAATCTCCAATGGGAGCCAAAGTAAAAATTATTATCTTTCCTCCTACCCAACCAACCACTAAAGTTCCTTTCTGGTTGGAGAATACCTATGGGGAGGATGACTGTACTCAACCCTTGTTAACACTCAAACAAGTAAAATGAGTTCAAGAGAAAACTAAAGAACATATCTTAAGCCTGTTTTTGGATGATACCGAATGCATTGAATACCCTCAATCTTTTCTAGAATATACAGATATCTTCATATTTGAATTTCAGGAAATATGGCACCCCTCCTCCTCTACAGTGTCCACCATTTCACAAATAGATGAAGGGAAAGAATCAGCTGTATAGGATGTTGAATTAGTCCTGGAAAATCCTTGTATATCAATGCCAGCTTAGAAATAGATCAACAACAAAAATTGATTCAAATGATTCAAGGACAATCTGGTGCTTTTGCATGGGATTACTCCGAATCGAAAGGGATTCACCCAGACACTTGTATGCATCATATTTACACCAATGACCAAATCATACCTATTAGGCAACCCCAAAGAAGAATGAATCCAGCCTTAAAAGAGATAGTGAAAGAAGAACTCCAAAAACTTCTGCATGCCAATTTTATTTACACTATTTCGGATAGCAAGTGGGTATCCCCATTAGTTATTTTCCCTAAGAAAAATGGTAAATGGAGGATTTGTGTGGACTTTCAAGAATTGAACAAGGCTACCTATAGGGATAACTTTCCTTTTCCCTTCATAGACCAAGTCTTGGACACTTTGTCCGGGAAGAGGTATTTTTCTTTCTTGGATGGGTTTAGTGGTTACAATCAGATCCAAATTTCACTAGAAGATCAGGAAAAAACCACATTTACTTGCCCATGGGGTACCTATGCTTATAGGGTTATTCCTTTTGGTTTGTGTAATGCCCCTCCCACCTTTAAAAGGGCTGTCCTAGCCATTTTCTTTGATTTGAACCATGAATGTGTAGAATTCTACATGGATGACTTCACAGTATATGGGGATGATTTCTAGCAAGCATTGGACAATTTGGAGAAAGTATTGATCAGGTGTAAAGAGACCAACCTTTCCCTCAACCATGAAAAATCTAGAATGATGCTCACTGAAGGAAGTTTTTTAGGTCATCACATCTCCGGTACTGGAATAAGGGTAGACCCTACCAATATTGACATCATTTCTCAAATCAAAATCCATAGCTCACAGAAAGAAGTCAGAAGATTTTTAGGGCATGCTGGTTACTATAGGAGGTTCATTTAGAATTTTACAAACCTAGCTGCCCCACTGTTCAAACTATTAGCAAAAGAGGCTGAATTTTGTTGGAATAAACAATGTCAGATTTCTTTTGAAATTTTAAAAACAAAGCTTTCAAGTTCCCCCGTTTTAAGAGGACCAAATTGGTCTCTTCCTTTTCATATCTACACGGATGCCTCAGATACAAATTTGGGGGTTGTTTTAGGACAAAGGGAAGGCTATATTCCATATGCTATATACTTTGTCAGTAAAAATATTTCACCTACTGAAGTAAATTACACTGTCACTAAAAAATAATTCTTGTTAGTAGTACATGCCATTAATAAGTTTAGACACAACATAATAGGGTATGAATTTTTTGTACATACAGACCACTCAACCATCAGATTTTTGATGACCAAACCTGTTACAAATGCTAGAGTGACTAGATGGATGTTATTATTGCAAGAATTCAATATCAACATCATTGATAGACCCGAAAGAGATAATTTAGTTGTTGATTTCTTGTCTAAACTCATTCATACAGGTGATAATGCACCAGTAGATGACAATTTTCTTGATGAGAATCTATTTTCTATTTCTACTTACATTCCTTGGTATGCAGATGTAGTCAACTATCTTGTAATAGGAAAGATACCTCAAAATCAGTCCTCCCAAGAAAAACAAAGAATTATCCAGCTGAGTGCCAATTACATGTGGCATGATGATTGTTTATACCAAACTGGGCATGATTTGGTGATCATAAGGTGTGTCCGGGAGGATGAGATGCATGACATCTTCAAAGCCTGTCATGATGGTCCATGTGGAGGCCATTTTGCTGATAAAAGAACAAAATACAAGATATTACAGCCTGACTACTATTGGCCAACCTTTTTCAAGGATGCAAAGAAGTATGTGGCCAACTGTGATGATTTTCATAGGATGGGAAAACTTACTGCAATTGATGAGATGCCTCTCCAAGATCAGGTAGTAATTGAACCTTTTGAGAAATGGTCTTTGGATTTTGTATGACCCATTAACCCTATGTCTTAAAGGAAGAAGTATATCCTGGTCTGCACATATTATGTGACCAAATGGGTGGAAGATAAAGCTTTATATTCTGCTAGTGAACAATCTGTTGTAGATTTTCTTTTTGAAGAAATCTTTACTCACTTTGGTGTGCCTTGAGAAATAGTAACTAACCAAGGAACCCAATTCACCTCCAATTTGGTCAAAGTTATTACTGAACAATATAAAATTAAACATAGAAAATCTTCACCTTATCACCCTCAATCAAATAGGTAGGTGGAATCAACTAACAAGGTGATAGAAGTTATTCTTACCAAGATTGTTTAGCTACATCATAAAGACTAGGTTGATAGGTTGCATGAAGCCTTATGGGCCTCTAGAACATCTTGGAGAAACACAATGGGCCATACACCTTATGAGTTGGTATATGGGAAGCAGGTGCTTCTTCCCATAGAATTCCAAGTGAAAACCTTCAGGACTTCCATGCAATTAGGGATGGATTTGGATGAAGCTCAAAAACAGAGGCTATTGCATTTGAATGAGATTGATGAGATCAGACAAGATGCTCTTCAAAGGACTACCCTTATACAAGAACATAAGACTAAATGGCATGATAAGTACATCAAGAAAAAATCTTTTCAGTTAGGTGATTGGGCCCTACTGTATGATAGTAGGTTCAAGAATTTTAAAGGTAAATTATCTACTGGATGGTTGGGACCCTATGAAGTTGATATAGTTTACAAAAATGGTCCAGTTAAGATAAAGACTATTGATGTGAATCAGACCTCCTTTGTCGTGAATGGACATCGATTGAAGGTTTATCATAAGCCCCTATCCAAAGAGGATTTTATCAGACATGTTCTTCAAAATTATGAAATGCAATTGGTAAGCAAGGGGAATTCTCCTCTTGCTCATCCACCATAGTAAGTTTGTTGTGTGAATTAATTTGGCTCTGTACATATCTGTAAATAGGTGTGTCATTAGATAGAAATTTTGGTGTTACTAACAAAAAAAAACATTGATTGTGTTCTCATGTAGATAAATGAATAAGGAGGACATCTTCCAAATGTAGGTTTATCCCTTTATCCAGCCTTGGTAGATCATTTATGGAAAAGGAGCTAAATGGAGTTTTATTTAAGTTTTTCAGACTCGCAAAAATTGAAAACACCGATGAGAAGGAACTGGCCCGGGCTCAAGAAAAATCCGCGGGACAGTAGATGGAGTTTTCTTTAAGTTTTCCAGACTCATAAAAATTGAAAACACCGGCGAGAAGGAACTGGCCCAGGCTCAAGAAAAATCCGTGGGACAGTAGATGGAGTTTTCTTTAAGTTTTTCAGACTCCTAAAAATTGAAAACACTGGCGAACAAGAATTGGCCCAGGCTCAAGAAAATCCCATGGGACAGTAGATGAATTTTTCTTTAAATTTTTCAGAGACATAAAAATTGAAAACATCGACGAGCATTAACTAATCTGGGCTCAAGAAAAATCCACAGAATAGTAGTAGTTAGGGTTATTTTTATAATAAAATGGAAGTGGCAACATGAGCAGTGATCATCTTGGTTCCAAAATGAGGAGGATTTTGAATCTCAACATGAGGTTGTCCAACTACATAGTACCTTCTTGTTATAGAGCTTGGAGCCTAGTCATTGAATTCTTTTGCCTCATTTTCTGACACTTCCGCTGCAATTTCAAATATTTTGTACCAGGTTTTGTTTGTTGTTTTACCTACACAGTCCTTCAATATAATAAAATCACATGTTCTCTTCCATAGCAATAGAAAATGCCAACAATTTCTACAAAATGTAGCCTACAAAGTTCCAGTCTATAGAATATGCGACTAGGTACCTTATCCAATTCTCATTGAGTACCAGAATAAAATTTTGTGGTGATCTGGTACTGGATAACATCTCCGTGTTGTTCTAGTATTGAAACAATGTTCACCTCTGTGCTCATCCGGTACTAAGGGAGAAGGCCTATGCTGTGCCAGTACTGCAACAATATTCATCTTTGTGTTCATCTAGTACTGGGAAAATATCAGTGTTGTTCCGGTACTACAACAATATTCACCCCTGTTTTCATCCAGTACTAAGGGAGAAGGTCTATGTTGGTCTAGTACTACAACAATTTTCTGTAGTAGTCCAGTACTAAGTAGTGGTCCGATACTAAGCTGTGATCCGGTATTGGTGATGAAGTTTTGGTAATTCTTATTCTTTGCTCAAAGGTTTTTGCTTGATACAAATATTTCAGGTAATAAGAGGTATAATCTCACTATTTTATCCCGTTTTATTAAAGAATCAGACTAATTATGTATTAAATGTGTTTTTACTCTCATGCATCCTCCTTTCCTCAATTATTGCATGTTCCCTACCATGAACTTCTGCAAGTCCTCGTATACATTTCATCATATAGAAATCATTCATATACACTCAAAACTTTTGATGGGATGGTTATAATATGTTGAGAGTATGAGGTAATTGTAACTTTAACATGACCAATTCCATTCTCAAACACTTTGGTCAAAAACTTCCATTCATATGGTGAAGAAACATCATAGTTCCATGATCCAACATCATGCCATGTGAATGGTTTATTTAAACCACATCTTAATGCATGTCAAACCATGATTCCTTTCTGGTCACGATGGCGTCAAACAGTTGCATACTTGTGAATTTCGGTCACACCAACTACATCTCTTGTAATCATTGCCCAACATTACCATGAACACGATCTGACGCAAACCTCCATACTATCCTTTGAGTTATTCATGGAGACACATTATCTTACCTTGCCATCATTACCATGGATTTGACCGTTGTAATCTGAATTATAACTTATAAACGCTCCTATGGAAGGCTTCGCCATCCAGATGAGCATTATTTACCCATTTTTTTGTCATACCATCTCCATTCACACCGTGCTCTGTCCCTTCATACCGTTTTCATACTCTAACACATGCTGCTATGTTCCAGTACTAAACCCTTGTTCTTTGCTCCGTTTCCTCATACGTTGCAAGAATTGCTTTTAAGTCAGCATGGGGGTTGATAGACATGAACCAGTGTTCCAATTATATAGGGAGACGTAGGAATACCAAGCTTGTAGAGAGAAATTTGAGCGGGTCGACTAGGTTATGTTTTTGGAAAAATTCAAAGGCTATCACGAGGGGGTATCTCTTGCTTTTTCTCAGACCTATGATGTCGGGAGTGTCTAGTTTGGGGAGATGAGATTAAAAATTACAGAGGCCACCATAGCGGAAGCTACATGCTTTCCTTCCTCTAAAGATAAATATTTTAAGGGGGTGATCGTCGACATAAATTTTTGTCAAAAGTTTCTAAAGTCGGAACATCAGGATCCTGATTGGACCAAAGGTATTCCCTGGAGTTGTATTAAGGAAGAGTACTGGACAATGCTCACTAGCCTGTAGAGGTTTCTCACTTGTGAAGGAAGGTACGTCGTGACCTTCTTATACCGTTCAAAAATTTTGTCACATTTTGAAGGAGGGACACAAATTGACTTTCCCCGTTTCCTCTTGATGAGTCTAAACAAAATGGTGAGAGGAGTTAAATCAACATCTAAGAAACCCGAAACTAGTATCCATAACCATGGCTTAATGAAATTATTGGTTGTCCATGCATTGAGAAAACAAGGCAGTAGTTGGAAACAACTCCTTCAACAAAATTTTTCTCAAGAAGGAGTCTCTAAATATATAGAAGAACAGGAAACATAGGCATGTAGTGAAGGGTCCAATAGAAAGACAAGGGAAAGGAATGGCAAAGGGAAAAATTTATGGGATCAAGAAGCTGCTATTACACCTAGTTCATCCCAACCTATTGATAGATTGGACAAGGATAAGTCTGTTATGATAGAGGAGCTTACTGCATCCAAGAAAAAGAGGACCTCCCAGTATCAGAAACCAAGTGAAACCCTGATCCCTAAAACTAAATTACCACGCAATAAGAAGAAACAAAGAAAGAACTCTGGGCAAGGTGAACTCTGAGATAGTGCTCTTGAGGAAACTATTGAATTATCACCGAAGCCAGTTAGCAAGTGAGAGGGGACCCATGAAATAAATATTCGAAGAAGGAGAAAGTTTCAAAAGAAGGATGTGCCAGAAGAACAAATCCGAGAGGATCCTACTACATCTAGGAAGGAGAGGTCCTCCCAATCTAAGGAACCAAGTCCAGCCTCGATCCCTAAAATTCAATTGCCACGAAGTGAGAGAAGAAAAAGGAAGAAATATGGTCAAAATGAAGTTTCATATGGTTCCCCTGAGGCAACTAGTGAGTTTCCTCAAGATCCAGTTGGCAATTATTGAGTTTCCTCAAGAGCTGGTTAGTTAGTTGGAGAAGACTCCTGGAGTGAAAGTTGGAAGTAGGGGGAAGATTAAAAAGAGGAATGTACAGAAAGAGAAGAATTCCATACCTGCACTTCAATCATCCAGAGTGAAAATGAGGAGTGTTCAACAAGAACAAACTCTAGAACCTACACCTCAGTCCTCTAAGGTGAAAACAAAATCTGTATAGGAGAAACAGGTCCCAATACCTACATCTGCTACTAAAACAAAGAAGAGAAAGTTGTTTGAAGAAACTTGCACTCCTGTCAGTAAACCTGATGAAGCCTCACATCCTGTATGAAGTACTATAACAAGCATGGCTAAACAGATAATATTTCCACATGTGCCTTATTTTCCAGAGGAGCCTATTGATATTCTGACTTCTCCATAGAAGGAAATTACCTATGGAGAAACGATTAGTGAGACCGAGGGGTTAGTAAAAAATACCTTAAGAGGTTTACGGAAGGAGGTGGAATCCCGAGGGGAGGTAACTGATAAAGAAACCATATTTGATCCTGTCAGTTCCTTGAGAAAGCAACAATTGGTATTGAAGGTTGGCAAACTTACAAAAAATAATAAGAAGTTAAAATAAGAGGTTACAGAGTATCAAGTTTTGGATATGCACATTAAGGCAGAGAATGCACAATTGAAAGAATATAATTGAAGGTTACAAGATGCACAAGAAGAAGTCTCTGCTAAGATTAACAAAGTTCTACATTTGATCCAATACACCAGGGTGATTAAGAAGGATCTTAGGAGTGAGGCCTCTAGTTTCAATATTCTACAGCTAGACAAATGATGTTCAGACAAGATGGAAGACAATTTCAGTTTTGAAAAATTTTGAGTACCAGTTTCGACATTTTTGCATGAGGACATGCAATGAATTAAGCATGGGGGAAATGTTGGGTCTCCATTTTGACACTCCTATTACCTTACCTTACCTTATATCTTGGTCAATTTTACCTCTAACATATGCATACATTGTCTATTTCTTCCACAAACCTACCTTGTAACCTTATTCATATGCATAATGAGGTAAACCATGTTAAAAACATGATTTGTTTGATTTCTTAATTAATTCAGAAAAAATGATTGATTGTTTATGCTTCTAATTACTTTGATTACTTTAAGCAGCTTCATGACAAGGCATCACCTCATCCGATACTCATCTTCAGGATTTGTCCAGTACTTCCATTGGTCTGGTACTGCAACATTCCTCTGTACTGATCTGATACCAACTTTGCACCTATTCTGGTACCACCTCTATGCTGATCCGGTACCAAATTTGTGCCTATTCCAGTACCACCACTGCGCTGATACGGTACCAAGATTTGTTACTGTGCTAGTTCGGTACTAAACCCACTTCTACAAGATTAACGTTTTGAATGAGTGCACTGGTGATGGCTCCAAGAATTAGTTGGATGGAAGCATCCTTGGTTCATTTGAATACCACGATAGAATTCATCACTTATGAACTTCATGTCATGAGGATGAAGTCCAATCCTTGAGATACGCTATGTTCACCAATTGTAATATTTTGTGAACATTTGATGATTATCTTCAGACTTTGATTGTAACGACTGACCTTCTTTAAAAGGGATGATGTGTAGATGATCGATAATATAGTATAATATATATAATGTACACTGTTATGCTAGGAAATCAAATGTTGAATTACTGATTCACTCATTTAATTGAAGGAATAGGAATGCTAGCTTTTGAAATTCATGGATGTGCGTAAAGTATTTATTCTGTAATTTCTTTAGAGCTACCTTGTTGGTTTGGCAAGGTCCCACTGCCCCAACCAAGGTAAGTCTCCCTATATATGTTTATGTGTGGACATAAGTTAATTGTGTGAGTGTGAAAATAAAATAGTTGTGTATTGCAAATGATTCTGAGTGCATGGAATTTCCTAAGTACAACACAAATCTCTAAATATATACATGTTGATTTTGGATCAATGTGAATGAACAATTATATATTAAGCATAGTATATGATTCTATTTCTATTTCTGCAAAGTGATATTCAGTCAACAAAAGCTGGATAGATGTTTGGGATTGTTAGATAAGCAATTTTTATGGTTCTGAATTTGAAAGTCTTAATAATTGTGTTGTCCTCAGTAGGTACAGGAACAATTAGACTTCATCTCTCACCCTTCAAGCTTCAGTAATGAAGTCTTTCAATCATATTGAATTGTCAATTGTTATGTGAATTCAATTGCTACAGGAAGCAGGATCTCAGTTCATCTCTTTATTTCATGAGCCTATAATGAACAAACTTTCTATCTGAGCAAGAACCTTTTCAACTGAGTGTTTTCTTGAAAGTTTTACTATGATCTTTATCTTCTAGTTTGAAGTTGTGTGAAGAATAATGTTCAGATATTTCAAAAACAAAGTATTTTGTTATTAATTGTTTCTTGATTGATCTATATACAATAGACATAGATAGGTTACCTATTTTCAGCACATATAGTGTCACAACTATTTTGATTACGAATATTGAATTGATATATAAATGAGTAAAATATACTAAACATATATTTACACCAACACTCAGCATAGCAATTATCCAACACGTAAAATCTAGGCTAGTATGCATAAGCAAATGAGGTTTTGGTTAATTTCAGCCAGTGGTTTAAGAATAAATGTGAGTATATAGAAGAATTTGTGTGGAAGATGAATCGGTCTACTATAAGCATCAGGCCTTCTAGCAACTAGGTGAAGAAAAACTTAGTCACAAGAACCTCTTGAACTAAATTTAAAACACTGAAAACATTTACAGAAACATCATAATCAAACATCCATTATAACACATCTATAACATCTCATAAGGATCATCCAATAATGAGCATTCATAGTAAGAAGAAATAAGATAATTAAAAGAGGCAGACTTCTATTAATAAAAATATCTCAGATCTCATACATAACCAGAGTATGGATCTGTTTAGTCAAAATATTACAATAGGGAGCTCTGCTCAACCATTTGAACCTCAACATAACATTCTCCTGATCTGTTTATAGTATAAACAATAAACAACAGATTGAGATGTGAGTTGGCCTTTCTAACATAGGATTCTCCACAAAAAACCGCTAATCTAACATCTGTACAAGTGGAACTAACAAACTTCTAGAAACATGGAGCATGTTCGCAACAACGCTAACAAGATAATTATGACATGATTTGTTTTTTCTTGGGCGCATCTCCACCAGTGCCATGTGTACTCCAAGCATTTGTGCTAAGCTCCATATACCACCTGGTGATCATTGGTTCCCTCCAAATCATCAAAGCTAAGAAGAGGCAACGAATTCAAAACTGCTGACTGTAACAATCAGTTCGTAGAAAATATTCGTAGCGAAACTGGTAGTAGATTATGTAGCGTCCGCCTATGTAAAGTTGTTCTGTAGCAAATTCCGTAGTGCATTCGGTAGTAGATTCCATATCGCCCACCTGTGAAAAACTGTTCTGCAACAACTTTTTGTAGCGAACTACCACTTTATATCTGGCTAGGTGATTCTGCAGTTCTTTTCGTAGCGAATCTGCAATCCTGTCTGTGTGGATGATTTCGTAGCGCTAGGCGCTACGAAACATTGTGTGTTTTTTTGTGTCATGCAATGAACCTCAAAAAACCCAAAAAGTATTAGCAGAAGGTTTATAAGCCTATAGATGCCTCCAGTAGGTGAAATTATGGCACTTCCCTTAAAAATTTAAGATGCAAAAGCTAACCATCATAAAAATGGGGTTTTTCATCTCCTCCATTTCATCTTCTTAATCTAGCATTTATCCTTGTTGCATCAACACTTATCTCTATTGCAGGAGCACTTCTCTTTGTTGTAGGAGCACTTCTCTCTATTGCAGCTTTGTGTTGGCACAGGGGTAGACCCAGGGTTCAACGCTACAACAATGCACCTACAAAACCCTAACTGTCGGCCCTTTTGGCAACACCTGTGAAGCAGATGAAGTCTCACCCGAGGTAGAGGCAGGGGTGGTTACAGGACTCAGATGTATGCAACCTTAGTTGGGAAACCGATATGTGATTATGAAACCTTAACAGAGCACTTAGCAATTATATTTCATAGTATTCACTTCACAGAGAAAACCCTAATTACAGAGCAACGCAGTATTCAATCAGATCTAGCATATAGACGCACTTAGCATAAGGGAACATATCAGATCTAGCATTCATTCATGTTACTAAGCACTAAGCTATTATATCAAATGCATCTAAACATACATCACTGCATTAATCATATGAACAATAAACAGTCACAATGCAAAAAGAAACCATAACACAACATATACGTGGTTCACCCCTAGCCCGGGGCTACGTCCACCAACTCTTCTTCTCTTCTATTATCTTCTGTTAATCAACTACATGCACAGAGCCTCAACATCCTACTTCACATAGGATAGGAGATCCATGCACACTTCTCTAGATCCTCCTTCCCTGAGCTAGGTCATTGCACAAAGCCTTTACATAGTCTCTTACAATCACTTGCACTTAGCTCTGCAAGTTCTCTACATAGCATGCACAAAGCATTTACAATCTGTAATTAGCACTTAGCACGGTACCCAAAACCCTTTTTCCTTCTTTCTTACATTGCCTAGACTTCTATTTATACATTACAAAAAGGGCCTAAGCATGGGTAAACCCATGGGCCGACATCCCCATACTCGTTACATATGCCCAAAACCCAAAAATCCCTAAAAAGGGGCCAAGATCCCATGATCTCCGCTTCGACTTGTGCTCCATCTTCAAAAGCCTTTCGAAGTCCCAAAAATAGGTCAAACATGACCAAGGATCCTCAAAACTTTGCCAAGGGCCAATAGGCCCCCAACACTCACCTGTGACTCGTCCCAAGTCACTCTGATCTGAGTAGCTCTGCTTCAAAATCCTCAAACTTGGCTCAGGCTTCTTCAACCTATTGCTGTGCCAAGGCCTCCTTCTCTGTGAAATTTTGGATAACTGCATCATTGACAAGTCCCTCTAAGCACTGTTCAATTGCAGTGACAAATTTCTCTAGTTCTTCTCTGTGGCCTTTAATCTCTGCGAACAGTTGGCAAGTCTCATCCTGTATTGGTTGGAGCCTTTGAGTCACTTCCATGACTTTGCTTTGAATGGTGTGGACCTACTGTTGAGAAGTGCACTATTCTTGGGATCACTTCATCCTCTTGACTACTAACAGAGGCTTCAACTGTGCCTGTACCGTTTCTTCTTGCTACTTTGCTTCCTGGAGCTGTGACTCCAGTGCCTTCAATTCAGGATCCTCAGTGAGTCTCTCATAAGTCTGGGCACTGTGATCACTTAGATGTTTAAATTCCATGGTGAGGGCATTGAGTCTCTCAACTACACTTTGAGCAATTGCTTCTCTTTGATATCTCACATCCTGCAAAGTGTTGGGCGCTATTAGTAGCTCCAGATATGCAATTCTCTATTGAAGTTGCTGGATAGCTTCCGCAAGCTACGCTACTTGATGCTCTACTGGTTCGTCCTCTTTCTGCTCTAAGCTTGTCACAGAGTGAAGTGCTCTACTGAATGCTTCTTTGAATCTGAGCTTCTCTGCGAGCAACTTCTCTTTCTCTTGATGGATCTGTGCTTTCTCCTCTTCAAACTTGGTTAGGAGAGAAACCTTCTCCTTCTACGCAACTCTGCGTTTCTCTATGACTACTACTTGTACTTTATTTAGGGCCTCTGTGGCCTGTTTTGTTTCTTCCTGTGTGCGACGAAGGCGAGCTTCAGTCGCATTAGCTAGTTTGCAGTTGGGTAGGCTCATATCCCAACTCTAGTGCTTCTGATGGTGGGGTCGCAGTGGATACTGCGCGGATGGAGTGAAGGGCTTGCTGTACCCCTCTGAGTTCAACCTCGATTTTGTCGTACATCTCGTCCTGCTTGGCTTCATGTTTCTGCAAGATGTCCTGTGAGGCTTTTGCTATGACTGTGATGATGAATTCAAAGTCATCTACCATGAGCACAGTCTACATATTAGTCAAGGTGGCTCTGGATTTCTTTCAGGAAGTGGGTTTCATGGGAGAAACCTTCCTTTTCTTAGAGGGGTTAGTCTCATCCAGAGGATCCCTAGGTAGTGTTACTTCACCTTGCTTCTACTGATCTTCTTTTTCATTGGTCTCTTCTTGGTCTACTTCGTCATCACCTCCTCATCCCGGTGACTCTGAAGCAGTTTTTGCTGATGCACTGCTCAGGTTTTGTGCCTCTTCAATCTTCTTTCTTCTGCTAGGGCCAGGTGTATCCTTTTCTTTGTGAGTGGTCTCTGGGCTGCCAATTAGTTCAGGGTCTGACATTTCTATAGGGTCAGTAGGGATGAGGAGCTCTGCATACCATTCCTTGGTTATCTCTTTGAGGTCCTCTTTTGTGAGCTTGTAATATGATTGAATCTCTTCTTTATGCTCATTGGTGTGCGTGGTGATATAAATGAAGTGCTGATCTATGCAAAACTTCATGAGGGGTCTGAACTGGTGCAAGGTTTTTGACGTCATGTAAGGGACAACTCCAATATCCCTCTTCAACTGGAGATAGTATGTATGAAATACTGTGTTCGACTGCCACTGTTTTCCCATATCGCTTGAGTACCAGAGTGTGGTGAACTTTGTAGCGAGTAGCTCGAACGGTTCAATGTCCGAGAAGGTCGCACCTTCCGGCATTTCCCAAGTAGTAAATGTAATGAGGATCAGGAGCCAACTAAAGTGGAACTCATAGCTCTGATCCTAAGCTTCATGAAAATCTAGCTGGTTGACCAAGTACTTTGTCCAGTTCATCTGGAATCCTTCTACACATTTCTCGGTGAGGTCAAAAATGAATCTTGTGACCTGTGTCAGTCTGTTCTTTCTCACTAGCTTTCTTGCGATCAACTCGCAGGCCAGGGGCACTGTGCCATTTTGGATGGAAGATACCTTATAGCCTCACATCCCCTTTTCTACATTTCCATATGTGTCTTCTATCTCCTGTGTCGATGCGTGATTTGTAGCCTTCCCTGGGTAGAAGTCCCGTGGGTCGGGTCCCTGCATGCTGAATCTGGTGATCCTATGGATCAACGTTAGATCAACTGTGATGTATCAATCTAGCCATAGATAGCCGTCATGGTATCATGATAGCAGGAGCTTAACACATGCATTAACCTCCTGGTGCCTTCCAAAATGTGGGATCTTCATAACATTCAGGAGGGTGGACTGTGCGAGGTTCATAGTCCATGGCTAGGGGATTATTTTTGAGTTCTTCACCTTCGTCCTGTTCAGATATTTGTAAGGAGTGAGCATGATGTAGTTCTTTCGGTCCCCTAGGTTGAAGTCGTTGAACTTCAACGTTACGATCTTATCCTTCTGCGTTCTAATTGCACATATCCCCTTCGGGAGGTATGCAGTAACCGAGGTGTAATCAAAGTCTTTTGGGACACTGTCGCGACTCACCGCTCCAACCAAAGGCAAGATGTATTCAAGCAAGATAGTCAGGATTAACTTCATGTTTGCCAATTCATCTCGATGCCTGGTTCTCTTCTCTACTACAGGTCAGGATGGTCTAGATCCCTGAGCATTTGATGGGGAGGTTTTCACTCCTCTCTTCGATGAAGCTTGAGCTCTAATGGGCATCACCTTCTCAGCCATAAGGTTGATTAGAACTTCTTCGATGAATTTCTATGCGGTGTTGAGCTCATTTGACATAAATTCTCAAGATCGGATAACTCAGGTCAATAACTGAATGTACAATTCAATAGAACAGGTGTCAATATCTGTAAAAAACATGGTAGCAATGAGTTGTCTCTGATACAATTCACAAAAGTGTTTTCAGTGCAACAGTCGACACAATAAGTAGACAATGGTGTAACAGATCTCTCCAATAGATGAGAGGCCTTCATCAATGTGGTTCTGTCTATTGTGGCGCGGTCCCAATGGTTTTATGGTGAGCTTTCTGGCCATAACTGTTGTTCTAACCGTTCAGGAGCATCGGTATATCAGTTATAATGCTTTCAGTGACTATATTGCTTCGCCATGGAGAAGTGCCATGTTGCGCTGTTCTGATATCCCGACGAAGTTCCATTTTTGCAAACCTTTCTTCGGTGAAGTTCCCTCTGGAACCTTCTGCAACTTTTCTACCTTTGCTCTATTCTTATTAAGCTTTCTAGCCTTTCTCCCTGTGATCTTTGTCTCGGTATTCCTTTTTCCATTCTAATTCTTATCTCCTTTTAGCATAGTAACTTCACGCTTTTGAGATTCTTTCATAGGGTTAGAGAGTAGTACTTCTTCTCTTTCCGGGGTAGGTGATCCACTCTTCAGTAAGTATTCTTGTGTTCTTTCAACTTCAACATCTAATTTTCTGGTTCTAAATAGCTTTGATCTGTTCTCCTGTTCTTCAATTAAGTGTGCTATCATCCTAGTCATGAAATATTTTAATTCTTGCTTATTTTTTTCTAAGACTTCCTCTTGTTTTCTTCTGGCCTGATCCTTTTCAATCCAAGTTTTTCCTAGAAATATAGCAAACGAGGTGTTGTTCTCAATAAACTTAACAACCTCAAAATCTTCCTCTGTCGAAGTTCCATGAGCACTCATAGATATCTAGGTGAGTCTTCCACATAGCGTTATCAACTTTCCTCTAAATAATTCTATTCCTCCCAATGAAGGACTCATAGCAGGTTTTCCTAAAGTTTCTCAAGTTTTTTCTGTCATGATATTCAGGTGTGTTTCTTCATCCAGAACACAGTCAATGTTGAAGTCTCCTATTCTAGTTTCCATGCATTCCTTTTCTTTGAAGATCTCTGATAAGTTGACATTCTTTTGATCATTCAGGGTTTCTTTCATCTGTAGCAATACATTCTCTGATTCTTCTTGGGGTTCTGTCATGGTCGTAGTTTCTTGATCTTCCTTAGGGTTTTCTTGTCTCATATTCATTCTTTCAATCTTAGCAATCATTCTAGGGAAATCCAAAACTTCATGGTCCATAGCTTTGCAAAAAAGACAACTAGGTCTTCTACCAGGGAATTCCTTAGCAAGATGTCATGGTCTTCTGCAACTGTAACAACGAGTTAATCCTCACTTTCTTTTAAATGATCCCCAACCTTTCTTGTACTGCGCACTAGGATCATAGTAGCTAACCTGCAATAAATTCTTTCTAGGATCTTGCATCCATTTGTTAGTCCAAACATTCTTTCTATGCATAGGACTAACATATCTTTCATTATTTCTATCAGATCTACTCATATCAACGCTTCTTTCATCTAGCTGTACCCTACTTTTCAAGACAGGACAAAATTTATCAAACATAACTAGATCCATACTTTTGAAAAAAACATTTCCACTTATCTTACCTTTTTCAATCAAAACGTTTCACTGTTCTTACCTTTAACAAAGCACAAAGCTTTAAGATCTTACCTCTTTTCTTCAGATCTGATTTTTCTTCTTAGCACAGAGCTTCACAATTCAAGTAGACTACTGTGCACTAAAGCAACAGATCTATGCACATAGCTTTCATTTCTTCAGTTCCCAGCAATCACAGTATCAGGTCTCGACAACATAACCATTTGTTGGCACAGGGGTAGACCTAGGGTTCAATGCTACAACAACGCACCAACAAAACCCTAACTACTAGCCCTTTCTAAAACACCTGCGAAGTAGATGAAGTCTCACCCTAGGTAGAGGCAGGGGTGGTTGTAGGACTCAGATGTCTACAACCTTAGCTGGGACACCGAACTATGATTACGACACCTTAACAGAGCACTTAATAGTTATAGTTCACAGTATTCACTTCGCAGAGAAAACCCTAATTACAGAGCAATGTAATATTCAACTAGATCTAGCATATAAACACACTTAGCATAAGGGAACATATCAGATCTAGAATTCATTCACATTACTAAGCACTAAGCTATTATATCAAATGCATCTAAACATACATCACTGCATTAATCATATGAACAATAAACAGTCATAATGCACAAAGAAACCATAACACAACATATACGTGGTTCACCCCTAGCCCGGGGCTACATCCACCAACTCTTCTTCTCTTCTATTATCTTCTGTCAATCAACTACATGCACAGAGCCTCAACATCCTACTCCACATAGGATAGGAGATCCATGCACACTTTGCTAGATCCTCCTTCCCTGAGCTAGGTCACTGCACAAATCCTTTACACAGTCTCTTACAGTCACTTGCACTTAGCTCTACAAGTTCTCTACATAGCATGCACGCAGCATTTACAATATGTATTTAGCACTTAGCACGGTACCAAAAACCATTTTTCCTTCTTTCTTACATCGCATAGACTTCTATTTATACATTACAAAAAGGGCCTAAGCATGGGTAAACCCATGGGCCGACATCCCCATACCCGTTACATAAGCCCAAAACCCAAAAATCCCTAAAAAGGGGTCGAGATCCCTTGATCTCCACTTTGACTTGCGCTCTATCTTTGATAGCTTGTTGAAGTCCCAAAAATAGGTCAAACATGACCAAGGATCCTCAAAACTTGGTCAAGGGCCAACACTTGGTCTAGTACATTTAGATTTTTCTGGGCTAGATCATCCTTGAAGGGATGCAACTCATCTTTAAGTTTTCTTTTCTGGGACTATAAGCTTCTATTCTTCATGTACAAAGTTTGATGTTGCCTATGGAGGGGAAATAATCTTCTTTCTGTAAATCTATCCAGATCAAGGGTCTCATTATACATGTCCATGAGTTGACTCTTCTTCCTCCTCTCAGTCAATATTTCTCCCTTCAAAAGGGCAATTTCCTTTCTAGCATCCCTGAGCTGTCTGATCAATCACTTGAAGGTGGGATTATCAGGGGGAGTGGTGATGTTTATGACTTAAAAAAGCTTCTCAATATTTTCACCCTTACCTTTGTCTTTCTTCTGAACTTGATCTTTGGTCATGACCTCAATAGGCTTCTCAATAATGTCACCTTTACCCTTATCTTTCTTTTGGATAGAAGCTTTGGTTATGACTTTTGTTTCAACATATTCCTTATGGGCTGATGATCTGGTGAAAGTCCTCATAACTCTTGTCTTAGCTGCTGCAATAGGTGAAGGAAAATATAATGTTCTCCCCTTTTTGGCTGTAATTTTGGCTGAGGGAACTTCCTCTAGTTCAGATGCAGGCTCAGGTGAAAATTCCCTTTGTGGGGAGTGATGGACTTCCCTTTCTTCTTATTCAACTTCCTTAGGAACTTATTTGTCTTGGGAAATGTGTTTTCCCTTTCTCTTTTTGCTTGTTTCTACTTGGGCAACACTACTATCTGGCAAAGGGATTTGCACCCTGGATTGAGGAGTTGGGGCTACATCTAGCTACAGATTAGCAGAGACAATGAATTTCTCCTAAGTGAGGTTTCTTTTCTTTAATTCTTCCATTACAAGCATCTTGATGAATCTTGAGTGGAAAGAACTGGTATCCATAGCCTTGGACTTGACTTGGACCCTATCAACCATTTCCTCCATACTCCTAAACATATAGAAAGGAATGTTCATCAAATCCTTACCTGTGAAGTGTAGCAAAAGCCTAATGTGATACTGGCATATCATGTTGAATCTTCCCTCAGATGTAAAATACCTTTGGATGGATTTCAACATTTTGTTAAAACCCTCAACCAAGTGGATCCTAGGCACTCCCTTAGACAAATTATCTTTCTGATGTTCTGGCTTGAGGAAATCTTTAGAAAAGGTTGCATTGAGAGTCATAGATTTGAACCACCTTTCACTAGTTTTGGGTATCTCAGTGGTTGTTGCAATGGTGGCCTCAGATACTTCCATTCAAGGGTTCCTACCTTGGTCTTAGTTCCATCAAAGTTTAAAGAAGATTCCCTGGCTACCTCAGGGTGTCCCCTTTGCATATTTTGACATAAAGTTAGGCAACCAACCCTTTGTAAGACCTCCTTGATCAGAGGTTCAACATCAAATAGGTGCATATCAGAAGGCTCAGTCCTGACTACAATCCCACCCTTGTGATACTTCTTATGTTGAGGTGTATCCATTCATAGAAGCAGGAGATCAAACACTGTAATGTTATGAGAGGTATATGAAACCACACAAGGACAAAAGTATTTGGGATTTTTGAAATGTGGTCCTTATTTGGGCTTTTAGGGATTTCCTCCAATTGACTTCTGAACTAGTAAGAGAACAAATTGATGGCTTAGAAAAGGAGAAAAATCTTTTCAAAGAAATGATATGCAAGGAGGATGCACTGCCAAGTTTTAGGCTAATCTAGACCCACCATACAGGGTCATCATCATTCTAAATGCAAAGGCTCCTAAACTCTTCACTGCAAATCAAATTTTGAGATGAAAATATAGAATGAAACAATGAAGGAAAATAGCTAATGCTAGAGCTGTGAGCATAGAAAATGACATTGGGTTGACATAGAAATTGCAGTGCTAGAAGAGGGTATCTGTAGCGCAGTTTCGTAGCAGTTTATGTAGCGTAGCATAGAAAACAAGAGCCAAGAGAATAATAGGAACAATAACTCTGATAGAAAATTGATTGAATTTCAGTGGAGGAAGCTGACAATATGCATATGGCTAAGAAATATGTGACAATAGAGGTAAAGGGGCTGGTAGGCAAGGATGATTTTAGGGGATAAATTTCGCTCATGGGCTAATTTTCCATGGTTTTTCCCAAAGCAATATTCGCCATTCTAAAAATGATTCTCCCAAATTCTATAGGATAAAATTATTTTACCTTAAAAATCGCCAAAATTTTATACAAAATACATAAAATCCATAGAAATTTGAATATTTTTACAAAAATATCGTCGAACATTTATAGTTGGCATATGAAGGATTAGTAATATTCGACAAGGTTTCTATATATTAAAATAAATTTCCATCCTTAAAATCGTCCTTGCTGGTAGGTGGAAGAAACCACACTTTGCAGTGCCATGTGCTACGAAAATATAAAACATAACCTTAAGTGATCTTCAATAGAGCTCAGATGGCTCAAGAAGTACCTGAACACCGTATTTTGATTATTGATAATATTCTGAAAGCATGAAGTTGCTTGCAACCATCCCAGTCTCCAATTCACCTCAGTCAGCTCGCCTGTAGAAAAATCCGTAGCACTGTCTGGACTAGGAGTTTCTTTAGCACCGAGCTAGGAGCATGATTTCGAATTTTGGTAAATAGTCAGAATCCTTAAATGACCAAATCACGATTATCCATTTTGAAAACAAAGATGTTGAAAACAATGAAAAGGCATGACATCAGATTCATTATCGCAAATGATGGTAAAGAGGGAGAGTGTACAAAAGATGCACTATGAAAACAAGTAGTGAGTTGGCAGCGTACTTGAAAAGATTTGATTTGACTCCCTAACAGGTAAAGGGATAGACTGGAGGGGTTCAAGCATATGAATGGAGGTAGTGACCTGTCAGGCTTGTAGTGTCATGGGGCTAATGGTGAAAGCTGTCAAATCATAGGATGAACCAAGGGTATAAACCAGAAAATGAACCAATGGTGTAAACCATAGGTGTGGTTCAAATATGTGAGCCAAGTTCCAACCTTTCATTTATTCGAGTTATCCTAAGAAAACCATAAGAATAAAATAAAAAAAAAACTTAAAAAGACTAATGGATAAAAATTAAAACTTAAGGAGAAATTTGACCCATGACAACTTCATGTGATAACAGGTTACATTCCATAAAATCCACCCCTCACTTGGTGAAGGGACCGACGGTGATGATTGGGTGAAGAGGGGCTGGATGCGAGTGTATTTTCCAAGCGAACACCTGGAAAGGGTGACACTTCTTGACCACTTCAACATACTGTTTAAAAATTTACGACCAGAAATAACCAGCTCGCAAATTTTTTTGGGTTGTCGCCAGCCCAGATAGATGAACACCACAAGCCCCACTGTGACAGTCATTGATAACCGACTCATATTCTTATTGAGTCAAGAAATGATGAAAAATATTATCCACTCCTCGACGATACAAAGTATCTTCGATGATAAGGTAGTTTTTTTCTTGAGGACGTATACGTCGTCGATCGTCTTTCGACAGATGATGGGATAGCTTCAAGGTTTGAATATAAATTAGAATGTCTCCATACTAGGGGTCCGAAGACAAGATAAGGAAGATATGTTCATCTGTGAATGAATCATCATGAATAATGTCCTCATCTAGTTGAGGGATGTATGATATCAAATCGGCAAAAACTAGCGATTTCTTAGACTTCACCTAAGCAAAATCGAGATCAAATTCTTGCAAAATAACAATCCACTTATTGTGTTCCCCCCCTATGACATTCCTAGTAAGGATGTATTGAAATGGATTGATATCAACAACTATGGTATTTTTTCAAATTAATATCTAATGTCGTAATCTTGAACTGCATGTACAACATCCAAGGCTAGTTTCTCAACATGAGAGTATTTAAGTTTAGGGCCGACTAAGTTTCGACTAATATACTAGACAATGTGCTCATGGAGCTCATTGTCCTCCTGAAGCAGAACCATACCAACCATCCCTTTGAACGGGGTGATATAAAGAAAATAGTCTTTACTGTAGTCCAAAGGCTTCAACAGAGGCACCAATACCAAGGTTTTCTTAAGAGCATCGAAGGATTCCTGGGCTCACTCATCCCATATAAATGGAGTTTCCTTCTTCAAAAGACGCATGAAAACCTTAGTTAAATTGGCATAGTTCACTATGAACTAATGCAAGAAGTTATCCTTCCTCTGTAAACCCTGAAGTTGTCAAATGTTGCGCGAGGGAGGCAATCAAAGTATTGCCTCAACCTTCATAGGATCCACCATGATCCCATGCTCAGAGACTAAGAATCCTAAAGGATGACCATACCTAACATAGAATATGCACTTGTGAGAGTTCAAATGGATGCGATAATAATGAAATCTCTCAAATACTAGTCGAAGGTGAGTGAATGATCTACGCTTTTGCAAGAGTGAGCAGTGACATCATTGAGATAAGCTTCAACAATATATTTGAGATCATGAAAAGAAAATGTCATAGCGCGTTGTAAGGTTGATCCAACGTTTTTAAGGAAAAAAGGAATTTTCTGGTATGAAAAAATACCCCAAGGAAAAATAAATGTTGTATTATGTTGATCCTTGGGTTTGATTTGAATTTGATTATATCTTGAAAATCCATCCATAAAAGAAAAAAATTCACTTCCAACACACTCATCAAGAATTTGATCTATGAAAGGAGTCAGGAAGTTTTCCTTAGGACAAGCCTTGTTCAGGTCTCGAAAATCCATACATACGTGGATGGTTCCTTGTTTCTTATTCACAAGAATGGAGTTGGATACCCATTCGGTCAAGGGAACCGGGTAGATGAAACTAGAATTAAGTAGCTTCTCTACCTCTGCTTTAATAGCACGGGCCTTCTTAGGATTACAACTCTAAGACATTGTCAAATATGTCTAGCATCCATATAAGTATTGATCTCTTGTTCGACAATGCTAGGGCCAATCCCTGGAATCTCTTCGTACGACCAAGCAAATATGTCACATAATTCTTTGAAGATATTGGTGTAGATATGAATTTCTTCAGGTGAACAATTCGCACCGATATATACATTTTCAATTTTTCCATGAATTCGAGAGATGTCGATCGTGACGGTAGGAGAAATATTCACCATGTTTCCTTCATCATAAATACCATGCATATCTAGTGGAACCACAACATGACTGACCATCTCACTCAAGGTAGATCTAAAGTCATCATGTTTGATCCTAACAAGTTCTGGGAGGAAGTAAGAGTGATGATGCATATTGTTTCATGGCCTATTGAGATCATTCATGGCCTCTAAGATGGCTTCATCAGAAGAGAAAGTATCATCGAGGAAATCATGTGAACAAGATGATTGGGTGGATGATAGGGCTCTAGAATGGGATCCTCCTCGTCCATCTACGAGGTGACATGATATGGGTCAGTAGTAGTGTTAAGAACATATTGATACGCAACCTCTATCGATGACAGTGGCATTTCCATCCCAATGTGTGACTGACCTTCACATGACATAGTCGGGGAAGGTAGGGTCCAAGGATCATTAAAATATGAAGTATGGAAAGGAACGAACCTCATTGACGATGAAGACCCACCGGAAATGGAATAAATGTGATGAATTGGTGCCATGAAATCAAAGGTACCGATCAGAGAGGAATACATTTTGACACCAATATCCTCAGTTGTCAGCTGGGAATTGTCGATCAGTGGGATCGAAGGTCCAAATGATGCATTAGGACTAGCATGCACAAAGGACAATTGATCAATCGTCACAATTTTCCCTTTGTGAGGAAAACATAAAGTGTGGAAAACAGACGACATGACCGTGATCATGGCATAAGTCCAATTACTCCCTAGTAGTAAATTATAGTCAAGGGGTGCATAAACCACCTTAACATCAACCTCCACTGTGTTTCCACCTAACTGGACCGGAAAGGCGAGAATAATTTCATGGGTTTGAAATGAACGACCATCAACTGCGGTCAACATAGTCATAGATTGAGTGAGAGTCAGAGAGCCAATGGCTTTCCAACAGGTTAGGGACATCACGCACATTGCAACACCTTCATCAATTATAGTGAATTTGATGGTATATTTCATGTACTCCACTTGGATTTGAAAGGCCATGTGGTAAGGCAAGCGAGGATTAACATCTTTGACGTCAAACTTAATAACCTTTGAGCCACATGGGTCTAGATCTCCTAACACAGATAACAAGGTGTTCCTCTGTGAAGGAAACATCTAGAGCACCTCCAAAGCCGACATCGCACAAGGGGTTTGACCCTGATCTTCGAAAATCGAATAGTTCTGGGCATCTCTGGCATTAGGATTGTGGGTAGAGCATTTCAATACTCCTTTCTGAATACAAGGCAAAGGTTGTGGATTTTCAATCTACAAAGGCGTTTCTAGAGGAGGGGGAGACTCTAGACCTGTAACAGTCTATGAAGAACCATAATCACAAGATCGAGTGGCTACATCAATCTGAGACTTGACCATGTTAACACATAGACAATCACCTTCATGTGTCGAGGGGTTTTGAGTCCCTCTCGATGCATTTTCAGTATTAGAGGACCCTGAAGCCATGTGTTGATTATGCAGAAATGGATTGGTCATCACAATGGGTGGTTGAGATAAGAGCCTTGAGTCTTCCTCAAGTTTTGGACATAAGTGGGTAAGGTGATCATCTTTACAAAGTTTACAAGGAAACTTCACCTTCCATTTTTCTTTCTTTACCTCACTAACATTATTATTTGATCTATCATTTTTAGTGTTGTCATTGGATTTGTTATTATTTATCCCAACCTTACGATTATTATCTCATCCTTTCTTTCCATTCCTGCCTGGTTGCTAGTTACCATTTGGGTTGGTCGACGAATGCACAAAATACACATACGCTAACTGAGTGGGAGTGGAGGATGAAGATGAATCTTGTCCTGCTACAGAATGACTTAGAGACAAATCCTTCAATTGGTTCATCACCAAGTCTATAGGCTTAGGATTTGTACAGCCTATGATGCCATCAGCATGAGGCCCAAGATTTTGTCTAGGGTCATAATTTTACCACAATGCGTCAGCAAGAATTTCATATAACATCCCAGATTGAGCGTATATGAGGTCCAATTGTTGGGATTTGAAAATAGCTTCTTCCTCATATGTTACTCTCGATGTAGAGACATCCTTTGAAATATAAGGCAATAAGGACTTAAGGAACCACTCCAACAAGAACTCTGGAGGAATGTAGGTTTTAATAAACCTCTTCTGTCTATGCCACTCTTGGATATGGTCCAATATATGCATGGATTTATCTTACAGAGGGTTGACAAAAGTTCTATGCTGATGTCATAATGAATCGACAATTGGAAGTGGTTGAGAAAGACCAAAACCATCTGATTAAAATTTTCCTATGTTCCCCCTAGTATATCAATGTGCCATTTCGCTACAACCCCTATGAGGGTGTGTTGAAATAGGATCAAACGAATAGAATTTTCATTAAGAGAATTGGATGAGAACCAAAGATGAAAAGTAGTAACATGATCACCCAGATCCTCACCAGTATTTCCCTCAAATTTCAGAATGTCTGAAGGAAGCTTGGTGGGGACGGGGGGCCATGACAGATCGTGATGCACTGGGTCATTCATTAATATCGAAAAATATGACAGATTAAGCGTGTCCATAAAAGGGAGTCGTGGTTGTGGCATCTAAGCCCATGCTCCTGGAAAATATTGGTGTTGAGGGATTGTAGACCATCCAGGGTTCTAGTATACACCATGGCCTTGTCCGTTAGGGTAATATCCTCCTCCAAACTGATTCATAAGAGGATGTATGGGCACCATACTTGTAGGGACGAAATAATGAGGGTTATAAACATTTCCCTCAACTGGAGTGGATCCAGGCTGGGGGTTTCCCATAGCATGAAACTGACTCCCTCTGGGTGGGAATATGGAGAATAGAGGTGGATTCATCATAAAAAATGTGTTTTTCGAAATTGACGTGGAGGAGGAAGGGGAAAATGATGGAATATAGGAGGTGGATTGTCCGCCCATTTGAGTACTCCATCCAGGAGCATTGAGACTAGGATTAGACCTGTAATAAAAAGGAGGTTGACCCCCAACTGTAGGATTCACTTGGGGAAGTTGACTTCCACCAAAGGAGAGATGAGTATGTGGAGGGGCCATTCCCCTAGGTCCAAAACTAGGATTTGCGTTAGTCACTAGAATGGAGGATGAAAGTTGTGATGTCATATTTGGCATAAAAAAAGAGAAAGGGTTAGAGACCAAAGGTATGGACTAAGAATTGTATCCAGGCGTACCAAAAAGAGGCCCGAAAGGGTTCATTACTATGGGTTGTGTAGCAACCATAGGTCAGATAGGAGTGAGGACGGGAACCTTCAGCACTACAATCATCGCGACTGAAGGAGTCGAAGGAAACCCACTAACTACAATAGGTATAGGAGTCGAGGGACTCCCTATGTCGTTCATAATCATATCAGGACTCATAATTGTATACTCAAAAGTCTGGTAGGTGGAGATAAGTGTACCAAATTTAGTAACTTTACGCCTTTTAGAAGGAAAAGACTCAAGATGCAGTGGTAAATTTAACAAATGGTGAGACCTACGAGGAAGCTAGTATGGCTCCACGATGAATCAAGACTCGAGATATAAAACCAAATCCTAGGGCCAACTAACAATCAGAGAGCACACCAAAATAAACAAAAAGGCCAAATGCACACAAATAGGATATAGTAGCTAAAAAGGGGCCTCCCCTCCCTCACTAGAGTAGGTATGCCTCACTCAAGAGGGGCCTAATACTCCTTCAAAATATTAGAGGTATCAGAATTAGTTATAAGGGCCCTCGTGGGCTTAACATTGCAGTTGGTCAGATTCCCCCCAGAGAGGTAATCCTCCATAAAGGTTGTGTGTTGTCTGACCTTTATTTGACTCAGGGTATCTGCATAATAACCATTGCAAGTAACCTATGTGGCTACCTATGTCAAGCAACTAGAGACACCACGATGCAACCAATGCGCAGGAAAACAGTCATAAGTTAGGTCCACCGTATGGGTAGGGTAACAAAGCCCGAAATATTGAAATCACCGCCTCTCATGGAGGTAAAGGTACTATCAATACCCCAAAATATGAATAATTCCACAGAAATATCTCTGACGCTAAGAAGGTATGAGAGGGATATCTCTACAACCAACTTCGTGCGACCTCATGCTTAACTCCAGTGTGAGCAGAGTGTCCTAACGCCACTAATTACACAATGAATTTCACCACTCCTTGGTCAGACACATATGGTAAGCTTTTGAAATGCAACTTTGAATGCAATTCTACAATTTCAATAAGATGCAATCTTCCTCATATGTCAAGATCAATACTAAATAACCAAAAGAGAAAATGCCATAATGAAAAATGAGCAATTTGTTTTTTGTATTTTCGATATAAAGAAATGAAAATGCAAGGACTGAATAACAAATTGATATACAACCCTACTGCAAGCAAAAATAAGCAAGCCAAACATGATACCAAGAAGCAAACACTCAGACCATGATGCAAGGACAACTAATGAAAAAGATGATAAGAAAGAATACCGCCTGAAAAGCCAACAATAAGAAGGTTTCCTATCAGTCTGTAAGCACTCAACAGTTAGAACAGAGGCCCAAGAAGACTCATCAGTCAACCCAAATCACCTAGCAAACACCAAACTCAGGCAGTAAGAAAAAAAGTTGATGTACACGACTGTTTGAGAAAAAATCGCGTATGTATGTGCCCTATAGAAGGACAACTCTTGTATGTACGTGCCCTATAGAAGGACAACTCGTTTATGTAGTAAAACACTGCGAGGGAAAGGATTAAGCCAAGAAAATCAGATGCAAAGTAGAAATAGGCTGTCAAGCAATCAGGCAACAAGGAAACTCAGGCTAACAAAGGGTGATTCAAGGAGAAAGACACTTGAACCCCCCCCCAAAAAAAATTCAATCCCCAGTATGGTCGCCAATTATGTTTCGAGGAAAATATCTCTATGGCATGGGGTAAACCACAACTTAAGGAATGACACACAAAAATAAAATCTAATCCCAAGTATGCTATATAAATGAAAAGGCTAACAAGACAAGATCAAGACACTACCTCGTTTGGATGTTCAATGAAGACCACTGCTGAGCACACAAATCAAGGATTTATACCGGAAAATTGTCCTCAAAAAACAAGATACACAAGAATATGGTGATAATATATCATGTTATCATGTAAAATAGCATAATCCATTAACATACATGACAAATACACCCATGGAATAAAAATTCAAATATTTGCAAGATACCAATTGGATGAGAAAATAATATTTATATTAAAATAATCAACAAAAGTGTATACGTGACAAAATTCTGTGTCGGTACATCTCAGAACCGAGAAACTAAGTCCTTTCCAGCTGGGCCTCCACCACTTCAATCCTCCACCAAAGGCAAGCTCATATAAAGGAGATAATGAGGTTCTCCATTAAAGAGGGAAGAGCTTGGGGGCTCAACAATGTGTTTAGACTTTCAAGGATAAAGGGATGAAAACTCAATGTGAAGTGAAATTTCTCCAGAGTATCTTTGCTCTCAAAAATTGAATTCTCTCCTCCATGGCTTGGATATGGCCCAATTTATATCCTTCAAATGGAACTGAAGGGATGAGTCAGAACGTTTCCAGTATATGGAAGGTCAAGGATCATGGATCCCGTGACGTGACATGAAAACCTGACACAATTTTTAATTTTGAGCACCAAACCCTATGTACACAAGCTGTAGTGGAGCAACTTGCATATATGCATGCTATCTAACTGGTAGGGTGCATATATGTGGAAAAATATGTTTTTTTGGCTCAGGAAGGCACAAAAAAGGACTTCAAGTCTACATAGGGAAATGGAAAGGCCATCCAAGAAAGTTGCATGGGGTGAGGCAAAATTATCTATAACATAGAGTCCTACTTTTCCTCCTCCTACCTTATCTCCCGATGAGGTGTCGATGTGAGAACAATCGAGGTGGTTTCATTATTGTATTACATAATTTTATTATTACAATTAATACAATATTGTGAAAATGGCTTAAAGCCTTTTTTGCCAAACTTCTTGTCTTGATTTTGTGTGCTCAATTTATTCACTTGTTGTGTAATTCAATTCATTCATGCAATTAATCATTAATGTGGGATTGCAGATTGGGTTTGCATTCTTTAGTTTTTTGAATAAATGTGCTTAACGTAATGATTATGTTTGTTGGAGTGAGTGATAACAATGATCAATTTCGCAAGGACTATATTTCCCTTTCTGCAATTAGTTATAATTTTTTTTCTACAAACTAGATTAGATTTCAATTCATGCAATTTCAATTACATTTAGACCGGGGTTACAATGCTAAGTGATTCCAGGCCAGTTGGATTAGCTTAATTTACTTTCCTTTTATCATGTGTGGATTTATTTCTTGCATTTTGTAGAACCTTGCTAAAAATTTGTGACCTGTCTATACTCTCCTAGAAAAAGTAATCATTGATACTGCAACTACATAGAAATACAGTGGAAGCACAGAGTGCATATTGCATAAAAAGTGCATAGTAACTTGCAAGTTCCATATGAATCCTAGATTGATAATTAAATGCACAATTTTTATAACTGTCTTTTTGATAAATTAAAAAGGTAATTAAAAATCTCAGCATAGCCCTTATATGTTTATTTTTCTCTTGGAAGGTATATACTACTAATTTCTCATGATCTTGTTCATATATGGCACTCTTTCTATAAATGCACTTACACCATTTTCATAAAAATACTCGTAATTTCTAGGTCTTGTTGATGATAATCCATAAGAGAAGAAATTATGTGCAGTAAGTCACTTAAATTCATACTAACCTCCCATGCTTCCAAAATTATGTTCATTCTTTTACTTCTGTTCTTCGCAACATATGTTCTGATGCCAATTAACAATTTGGAAACCTTCTTAACTTTACAATATGTTCTGGGTGTTCCTTAAGGAATTGGTTCTAGAACAACAATAAACAAGGGTTCAACAAATAATGGTCTGGGACTCAAAGCATCTTCCAACTCGCTTATCCTCTTCTTTAGTCTAATGTTTTCCAGTTCCTGCACTGTAATTGAATGGGCAAGGACATCACTAGTGGTCATGTGTATATGATAATTTCTGAGAGTCGTACTCCCATGACATCAACCTATGAATTCCATTTTTCAATGACTTTCTTGTTCTTAATATTAATTTTCTTTATCTGTAACATTTTTTCTTCTTTATTATATTTGGTGTGATGCAATGTCAAGGATTTCTCCTCAAATACAATTGGTCCCTCATGGACCAACTCCTCTGCAATCTACCAAATTTTATCCATTTGAATTACTACCCATGCAGACACTTCATTGATGTTGTCGATCTCCATTTCTTTTGTATCATTTTCTCTGTTTTCATAGCTTCAAGCACTTTTATCGATAATGCTCCTTTTTCTTTTTACATGTGTGATAATATGTTCTTTATCCATGTGTATTTGAGGGGGATCACCACCATCACCTCCTCTTATGCATCCTTCATTATTCTCTCTTCCTTTAACATTAGTGCTCTTGGCTCATTTGAGTAGAAGAGGAACTCCTATGGGGAAGGGGGGTGTAATCAACATTAGTATTGGTTGCAATTTTTCACCTCTGTTTGTGCTTATCTTGTTGACCCTATTTTTCTAGCTTATATTCTTTACATGTGTGTTTGAACTAATTTGCTTGACTAAGTCATCATTATAGACTTCATTTTTTTTATTAGAGATGTCTTTTCTAGTGTTGTTAAGATATTTAGACACCTAGGAGTTAGTTACGATCAAATTGGTCTAATGTGTCATTAGGTAAAATTGTGTTTCTTTAGTATGCATTAGTATGAATTTGTAGTTAGGCAATTCAATGGCCATGATATGTTCCTGACATAGATTGATCCAACATATCATATTCTCCTCTATCTTAATGGCTACATTGATCTATGTCTTAACATTCGATTGGTCCATGATCTCTATTTAAAGAGCATGGAGGGTCATTTGTCGACAATAGATTGTGAAAAAATCTATTGTAAATTTCTCTGTAATATTTTTCTTTTTCATTAATAAATTTCTCCAAGTGGCCACATTGGTTGGGGCCATGGATGTTTCCCTGTAGGGGTTTTACCACGTCAAAACATCGGTGTGTTGATATTTGATATGGTTGTGTGAGTGGTTATTGAATATGTTTGTCCTCTATTGAGATACCTGTGTTGTTGAACATGATATCATAGCATCACAAAAGTACTCAAGAGAGGGTTTTTGATAAGCACTCCCTAGATATTCTCTGGTGGAAAAGGTATATACAAAAGCAAAATATGCACTACCAATCTTAGCAAGAATAACATATATGCATCTATCTTCTAGAAGATCTATTTTTCATTGTATACATAAAAGTCTAAGAGTTTTGAACTTAGATGAGTAATCTTCAATACAAGGGAAATCATTTAGACTTAAGGTCATTAACTCATTCTTCAACTGGTGGGCTTGAATAATATTGTGTTTACCAAACACAGCTTCAAGCTTTTCCCAAGCATCATCATGGTCATCAATTCCTTGAAGGCGAATCCTTAAATCAGGATAGATGGATATTCCAATTAGTCCACATGCTTCATCATTCTTATTTTCCCATTTGAATTTCTTTCATCATCAGTGGGTTCTAGTTCTTTCTCTAAGGTAATCTGGTACAATACTTTAATTCTTAATACATCCTCCATATGAGATTTCCATGAGAAGTAGTTGGTACCGGTAAGCAAAAGATCACTGGAAGATTACATATTAAAATGTGTAGAAAAATATGAAATTGATGGTATGGATGGAAAGATCTTGAAAAAACAGACTGTTTAAAAAAAAAGCGACATTGAAACTAAACTTCACATGTGAAAGTTGTACCATTTTGAAAAAAATGGATAAACGATAACCAAAGAGTGACATGGAAGGTGGAAGTTGGTCCACGTGGTGATGCTCCTCCTAAATGTTCCTATAATATCACTTTTAAATAAGTTACTTATGAAGTGACCCACTTTTATAGAATAAGTGGGAATCACTTTTACATTGAAGTTACTTTGTAAATGAAAGTTGCGTGCAAAATAACTTAAAATAGAATACTAAAGTTATTTAATAGTGATTCACTTTTATAACTTAAGTGAAATAGACTTTACAATGAATGCATGAACTTTTTCAAAAAAGTAACAAAAAAGAGACTTGATCTTATGACCTCTTACTTAATAAAGCAACTTTTAGCCAAGTGAGCTAGTGCAAAACATATTATATTGTTTATAAGGAGGATTGTTGTTGATTTTGTTGTGGAAGACGGCCTTGTAGTGCGTGCTGATAAAAAATATTTTCACACAAGAAAAACGTTTTTCTTCTTGACAACAAGAATGGTTAGATCTCGATTATCTTATCTGGAGTATTCAAAATTTCCCTCTGTTTCTGATTTACCGAGATCGCACAGAGCACATGACAAAGAGAATACACAAATACGAAAACCCTTTCCTTTCTTTTTTTTATTTGTCAAGATCACATAGAGCACAGGGAAAAGAGCAAACACATATAAAAAAGAGTAGAAACCTTGAAATAAAAAACATAAAACCAAAATAAAATTGAAATATTATATTTGCAAAAATTAAAAAAGGGTGTATTTGGGATTTATACCTTCGGATATGATTGAAATGGACGTATCTTGGGAAAACATAAAATTTTTTGAGTGAAAAAAAAACGTTCTTGACTGAAACTAGCTCTGCGGACATAATGAATAATCTTCTCTGCCCAGAAATGTACAAAAATGATAGAAATTAGAGATGCAACAACACGCTTCAAGATATCGAACGACAATGAGAGTGGGTATTCAAATTCACTTTGATACCATGTTCAAAAACATGGGTATTCCAATAGAGGAAGAACACCTTCAGTAACCACTCACACAACCGGATCAAAGATCAACACACCAATGTTTTGACATGGTAAAACCCCTACGGGGAAACATCCACGGCCCCAACCAACATGACCACTTGGAGATATTTATTAATGCAAAATAAAAATATTACAAAGAGATTTACAAGAGAGTTTCTCATAATCGATCATTGGAAAATGATCCTCCATCAGATTGATGTCAAATACACCTTCTTGCATGGGGATTTGCAAGAATAAATCTATATGGAACAACCTCTTGGATATGTATAGAATGACTCCAACCATGTTTTTCCCCTTAAGAAATCTCTTTATGGTCTTAAGAAAGATCCTTGAGCTTGGTATGCCAATATGGGAAGCTTTATTCTTGACACAAAATTTTCTAGATGTCATTCTAACCCTAAGGTTTATACCAAGAAAGTAGCAAGCCATCTCATAATACTTGTTATTTATGTTGATGACCTTATCCTCACTAGTAGTGACCAAGAACTTTTAAACCATGTGAAAACCATCCGTAAGAAGAAATTTTAAATGACCAACTTAGGATATTTGCATTATTTCCTTGGCCTCCAAGGCTTGCAAACAAAGGAAGGAATCCTTCTTTCCCAGTCTAAGTGTTCTCCTGACTTTATTCACCACTTTCACATGAAAGACTCTAAACTAGCCCCTTCTCCCTTCTAGTATGGAGTCAAACTTGTTGCCACCTATACTTCTCTCGAAGTTGATGCCACTTTGTATTTCCATTTAGTCGATAGACTCTTATACTTAACTCATACCCGTCCTAATCTTTCCTTTTTTGTTGGTATTGTAGCCCAGTATATGAAAACACCCCATGAAAGCCATTGGGAAGAAACTAAAAGGATACTTTGGTATGTCCGAGGTACAATTTAGTTTAGGATACATTACAACTTAGAGGGGAATCCTTTATTGGATGGTTTCAATGATTCAGATTGGGCCGATGACCCTGATGATAGAAAGTATACTATAGGTTATGTTTTCAGCATCGGTTCAAGACCTATCATTTGGGCCTATAAGAAACAACAAGTTAATTCTCTTTCTTTAGCAGAAGCAAAGTATCGAGTAACGGTTAATGCAAGTTAGGAAACCTTATGACTTAGACAAATACTTTCAGAGTTTGGATTCTAGCAACAACATCTGACCATACTCTGATGCGACAATTAGAGTGCCATCAAGCGTGCCAAAGATCCAGTTCAACATCAGTGCAACACACACATTGAACTTCACATGAACTTCATAAGAAAACTCATTCATGGTCGAGTTATTGAAGTGTTATTTTTCCCTACAGAAGATCAAGTCGTAGACATTTTCACAAAGCCTCTTACAGAAGTGAATTTTTCCAAACTTTGATCTATGTTGGGGATTTAGGAAGTTGTCATTAAAGGGGGATAGGTTCTAATGCCTCTTTCCTTATCTTATTGTGTTTCCCTTATAAATCCTTCAATCCTATCCCAAGTTGTTCTTAAGGGGAGATGTTAGGATATTTATAAACTTAGGAGTTAGTTAATATCAACTTGGTCTAATGTGTCCTTAGGTAAAAGTGTGTTTCTTTAGTATGTGTTATCTTAGGATTTGTACTCGTGAAAATCCAAACATAAGATCCCCAAATCTCATGTAACTATGGAAGAACCTACCAATGTTGCCTTAGTAGGGACTTCCCTCATTTTAGTGATGGAAGAGGTCCACCACAAGGGAGGCTTCCCTGGTGACCTCAAGGAATTAAATAGAAAGTATAGTAGCCAAGCCTACTGCTCCCTCTCTTGATCACCAGATGATTGGTCTAGTTCAAGAAAGTAAAAGACGTATGAAGTTGTTTGAGTACCTTCCTGGAACAAGGACACTTTGCATCATATATTTAACAATTTCCAAGAAAAACTATGCAAGAATAACCTCTTATGACACTAGAAAATATAAGTTGAAATGGATGATAAAAATATTTGCAGTAAACAATTATATGACAATAGTAAATGATTTGTAACAACAACAATTGGTGGTCATAAATGCAACAATTGATGATGAAAACTTAGCACACATCCACTAGAATATTATCCAATTGTTAGATGCTATTTCTGAGTAACTTAAGCCACCAATAAATGAGTGTATGCAACAAATAAACATGTTTTCAGATGGTTGTATCAAACCTTTATAGCAACAATAAGTCATTTAGTGAGTTTTCCAATGTTAGTGTTAGTAATGTTAGTAGAAATCTTAAGAGAGTTAAGAGAGTGAGTTTGTTAACCAATTCACGAAGAGAGCTACTTCTTAGATCAATGCCTTTATTGGGAAATTGAGTCTTATAACAAAAAATGGAACTAAGCTTGAAGTTTGATCTAATTGCAACTAAGAGGTAGGATTCAAACCCTAAGGTGCAAGCACATTTGGGCCTTAGGCTTTGAATCTTGAGGAGAAGGATTTCTATGGTGAAAGCACGTTTGGGCTCTAGAAATCGTTCCTCCTTTCTTGTAGCTTCAATTAGGTCAAAAATCAAAAGTCTAGGGACAAAATATTAAAGTGCTATCACTTTAGGGGTTTAGGGTTCTAACCCTAGCAAGGATACTTTCACAAATTTTGGAAAAAAATCACCTAGTTAGAGGAAGAAGCACTTATGTTCCTCTCTTAGGGTTTCACTAAGCAAGACGTTTAGCATGAAATAACAAATTTACTATGAGATATTAATAGCATAAGAATAAATTGCGAAAAAATCACTTCACCAAGAAACCATGAGATAAAACCCTAATTGTAGAAATTTCCATCCAAAATCACTAAAAACCATCCACAAGTGACCTTCCAAGCATAGTGGATGGAACAAAAATAGCCAATGAACCTAAAAGGGAGAAAATTTAAGAAGTGAAGTATCTTAAGTGAGAGTTATGATGATCCAAAATGAAAATAGGGTTTTCCTTTTTATATGAGGCAACCCTAACATAGTTTGTCCACACAATTTGTCAACAACATAATTCAAGTGGGGCCGACCCCTTATTTTACCTCTAACATTATGCCAAAATAAAAATATTGATCCAGGTAGATATCGGTGGCCACCCACCTATTCCACTGTTTCAAAGAACAAGTTTTCATTTTGACAGTGTTTTGTTTACAGTTTTTCGGGTCCTGAACTTCTGGGGCCGTTTTGAGGCCCTAAATGATGTTTTTTGACTTTTTGAGGCCCAAGTGATAGCCTTTGATTGTCACCTTGCCCATTCGGAATGCGTTCTTCTCAAATAGACCTTTTCAATGATGTATCAAGTGCCCAAAACAGATATCGTATGCAAAATTTACACCCTCGGGAAGTTGATGTATCAACTACCCTCATCAGGGCCCACAAACCTTTTGGCGTTTCATCTCTCGGGGTTAGGGTTTTGGATGTTTAGGGTTTTCTCATTTATGCTTTTTGATAAAAAGGCCTTTGGAGCCTCATTTTAATCATCTTCTTGTGTGTGAGTGTAGACATCACATCTCTTCTAAGAGATAAGCTGCTAGCATTCAAGCAAGTTTGTTTCATTCTACATTTTACAGTTTCAACATGCTCTCTTTATTAATAGAAGTCAAGTTTTATTGTATCTCTATGTGTTTCTTTTTTATAAATATGTACTTCATTTAATTCCATTTATAAATCTGGATCAATGGTATTAGAGCGGTATTCTCTCTATTTTTTTCTCTGTGCATGTCCCCAACGAGGTCAAGGTACAAGGAGTTGGGACTCGAAGTAGTTGAGACCTTGCAAAACCATCCTCGCCGATCTTGACGACCTTCGATGGTGGAAGAAAAGAGATATGAGGGAGTAGGATATCCTTTTAAACTGTTTCTTGAGGAATCCCTCACGCGACAAAGGAACAAGATGGATAATTTTGCATGGATCCTTCGACGACTACCAACAACTGATGCATCTTCATCAAGCGACCACTTTGGAGGTTCCCCCCCTTCAAGGTATAACAAGTGAGTTCTTATATTGATGTATTTGAAGGTTAGATAGATGCATATTCTCTATATAAATGGTTGAATCTACTAGAAGGGTATTTTTCGGTTCATATTTTTTCCAATAGAGAAAAGATTATCTTTGCACTCCTTAAGAATATCCCCCATGTCAAGGATTGGTGGGAGACTCACTGTGAGAAAAGGGAAACTAAGGAATCTACAATATTTGCGGTCACACCCACTTGGTATTCTTTCAGGGATGATATTAAAGAAAAATACTACCTTGTTGAAATCTACGATGACCAGTACACGAGATGGACCACACTGTGACAGGAGAGGGACCAGACAGTGCCAGAGTTCACAAATATCTTCCATACGCTGCACACCAAGTTGGGTATCAAAGACTCCTAATGAGATATAGTGCTCAAGTACCTTGGTAGTCTCCATAAATACATCCAAACAAAAATGGAGTTTTTGGACATCTCATCACTATGCACGGCTTATCGATATGTTGTCAAAATTGAGCAAAAATTTAAGTAGAAGAAGTGAGAGTTTGTATTTGCAAATTCCTCATAGTAGAAGAAGGGAAAAGGAAGCCCCAACCCACAAAAAAAAGGAAAGAGAAAGGATGGACCTCCTCAGGAAAACCAATACAAGCCACAAACAAAGAAGGGTAATGAGAAGATGAATAAAGACACTAGGAAGTGGTGTGAATTCCATAAAATCCCCTAGCATAACACTGATGAATCTTGCTCGAAGAAATCGCTGGTGGTCAAGCTAAAAGCCTTAGTGTCAGAGGTACGTTCCAACTATGAATCAAATTCAGACAAGGAGAAGAAAATCATTGATGTAGAACTCAGTGCCACTATTTCTACCACTAAGGTCCAACCAATTGAACCAGAAGAACCAGAGGAAGGTGAGCACCTTTTTCACTCGCAGATGTGGGTGAAGGGTACTCATTTTCATTTCATTATAGATTGCAGAAGCCAAAATAACCTGATCTTAGTAGAGGTCATCAAGATGTTGGACCTATCGATGACACCAAACCCACAACCCTACACCATCAGGTGGCTCCACCAAGGGAGAGATATTCATGTCAGCCAATAGTGTTTTATGCCCTATGACATCAAGCCCTTCAAGGATGAGGTATTGTGTGATATTTCCCCCCTTGAATTTTGTGATGTTCTTTTATGCCAACCATACTTGTGGAAAATTCATGTTGTATATGAGTCTAGACCTCGTAGTATTATTATTACTTTGGGTAGACAATTGTACAGGATACCATAGGTAGCTTTTCCTACTGCCATTTCTTTGATCTCTACTAAGAAATGTAGGAAGGTCATTTCCCAAACCATGGAATTTTTCTTCTTCATGATTCACTCTCAAAGTGAATAGAAGGTCGCCGCCACATCAATGGATTCTACACAGGGCCTCTCCACGCATTAGAAGCAAGTGGAGAAGGTCGTGGAAGAATGAAAAGACATCTTCTCCTCACCCACCTAGGTACCCTTGCAATTTCAGGTCAAGCATTCAATCGATCTAACCCATGGTGCACTGCTACCCAATGGGCCAATATATTGCTGCTCTTTGATGGAAAATGAGGAAATCAAGTTTTAGATCCAAGAGTTTCTTTAAAAGGGGCACATTCGACCCAAATCCTCATCCTGTGAAGCCTAATTGTACTCGTGGAGAAGAAATATGGGACCTGGAGACTCTATATTGACTACATGGCTCTAAAAAAATCATATTCAGAAATCAGTACCCAATTCCCTGAATTGAAAACCTTCTTGACCAGCTCAAGGGGGCCAAGTACTTCAGTAAGATTAATCTGAAGTCTAGCGACCATCAGGTCCTAATATAATAAACTGATGTATGGAAGACTTCCTTCAAGTCCAAAAAAGGTCTTTTCAAATGGTCAGTCATTCCCTTTGGTTTAAAAAATGCTCCAAAAAATTTCATGGGGTTGATGGAAGATATAATTCAACCCTTCACCAATTATTTTGTGGTGGTATATCTGGATGACATCCTCAGCTTCAACAAAATTTGGGCGAAACACTTGCAACATATTCAACAGGTCCTTCACACTCTACAACAAAACATGCTATATGCTAACTTGGAAAAATGCTCCTTTGGCATGAAAATGGTGCAATACCTAGGTTACATTGTTGCTGAGTATGGTGTGCATGTGGATCTAGCTAAGGTCCAGGTCATTCGTGATTAGTTAGCATCAACCACACTGACTGAACTTTGAAGTTTCTTATGACTTGTCAAATTCTATCGCAGGTTCGTGTAGGGATTCTCGCATATTGCATGGGCCCTCAACCAAGTGACCAAGGGTGGTGGAAAGGCAAAGTGCATGTGGGGGAAGTCACAACAAAAAACGTTCAATGATATGAAACATTTCTTGTGCTCAACCCTAGTACTCTTCTTACCCTATCTGCAACAACCCTTCGAGATTGAGACTGATGCTTCAGACTATGTTGTGGGCACAGTTCTCACTCAACACGATCATCCAATGGAATATCATAGTGAGACACTATCAGATTCCATCTGTAAGTACCCCAAATATGAAAAATAAATGTATTCCATTGTACAAGCCTGCTACCAAAGGAAGCATTACATTCTTGGAAAGGAGACAATCATCCACATTGATAACAAGCCTTTGTAGTTCATACAGACACAAGGAAAATTACAGAATGACCACCATGAAAAGTGGTCCACATACTTACAACAGTTCCATATCAACATCAAGTATAAGAAAGGGACACCAATCATGCCACTGACTGCCTCATTCAATCTCCATTTTCCTCCCTAACCATGGTGCTCCACTCCTATGGAAATGAGGCCTCCGAGTGGCCCCAACTCTACAAGAGCAATCTTGACTTCATTACCATGTACCAGCTATTGGGAACATATGCGTCTGTCACTGAATTTTAACTTCAGTACAAAATGTTATGCCATCTAGGCCACCTCTGTGTTCCTTCAAGTGAGCATGCGAAGCTGATTTGGGAAGATCAATACAGTTGGATGGAAGGACATTTTGGCATGGAAAAGACTGTGGAAGTACTACATAAGAATTTATATTGGCCGAGACTTTGACAGGATGTCAGCAAGTATATCAACTCCTGCATTGCATGCACCATTTCCAAACTAGACACTAATAAGCAAGGATTTTTCACCACTCTGCCTACTCTCGACAGGCCCTAGGAATCCATCTTGATGGACTACATGTCTAGCCTTCCTTCAACTAAGCAAGGAAATGACTGTGTTTTTGTGGTTGTTGATCAGTTTTCTAAGATGGCCATTTTGACAACCTGCAAGAAGAGTATCATAATGGAGGCCACTGCCAATATTTTCTTCGAACTGGTGTGGGTACATTTTTGGATACCACAGACCATCATCTCAGATTGGGAAAACAAGTTCCTCAACACATTTTGGTCGAGCCTCTGGTCACTATTGGACACCAAGATCACCAAATCCACTGCCTTCCACCCCCAAATTGATGGACAGACATAGGTTGTTAATAGTATGATCATTCATATATTTCTCATGTACAACTCCAAGAATCCATGCACATCGGATGAGAGTCTCCCCTATGTTAAACACAACTACAACAAATCTCTCCATAGCTTGACTAGACATCCCCTTTCAAGTGGGGTTGGGATTTCAACCATTGGGTCCCATTGATGTCACACTGCCCCTTGTGACCACACATGCATAATATTCCCATGTACAGTGCGAGGTAAAAAAAAAAAACCAAATTCATTGAAGGGATTCAACTCATCGGTCAACAGGTCCATGACATTTTGCAGAAAGCCAATGCTAAGTACAAGCAACTCCATGATCAACACCGAGTGCCACACAAGTTTCAGGTGGGAGATAAGGTTTGGTTTCATTTGCAGAAAGAGAGCCTTACATGGTGCTATAGGAAGATTCATCCACTTCAATATGGATATTACACCATCACTAAGGTTGTGGGTGACAATTCTTTTGAGCTAAGTATTCCCCCCTTCCTTGTCCTGCACCCAGTGTTCAATGTGGACCTCCTTCGACCATAATTCCCACCATTATTGGACACATCAGAGATCATAGAGAAGTTGAAACTGACATAGCTCAAACCTAACTACATGGAATGGGAAACCATTGATCAGATCAGGGACAATCAGATTAAGGGCACTCACCAACAGAGGATCCAAATTTATCTGGTTGTCAAATTAGGGAAACTCTTGCACCAAGGAAAGTGGATCACATGGGGCCAAGTTCATCATAAGTTTCCCCATCTGATGGGGGTGATCAAAGCAATGGATACCATTGATTCCTAAGGAGGGAGGAATGATCCAGGTGGATATTGGTGGCGACCCACCTATTCCACTAGCTCAAAGAATAGTTTTTCATTTTGGCAATTTTCTTTTTACAATTTTAGGGTCCTAAACTTTTGGGGCTATTTTGAGGCCCTAAACGATGTTTTTTTTTTTACTTTTTGGGGCCTGGGAAACAACCATTAAATTTGGCATGGGCCCAGTCAGAATGTGTTCTTCTCGGCTAGACCTTTCCAATGATATATTTAGCACCCCAAATGGAGATCGTATGAAAACGTTACGCCCTCGAGAATTTGACGTATCAACTACCCCCATCGGGGCCCACAAACCTTTTGGCGTTTCATCTCCCGGGGTTAGGGTTTTCTCATTCATTATTTATGATAAAAATTCCTTTGGAGCCTCATTGTAATCAACTTCTTGTGAATGAGTGTATTCGCCACATCTCTTCTCAGAGTAAGCTGCCACCATTCAAGCAAGTTTGTTTCATTCTACATTTTACAGTTTCAACATGCTCTATTTATTAATACAAGTCAAATTTTACTATATCTCTGTTTATTTATTTGTTATACATATCTATTTCATTTCATTCCATTTATAAATATGTATCGAATATATATCATCAATCCCTAAAATGGGTGACATCATGCTCCAAATGTGTGACATCAATCTAGGAGAGGGTGATGGAATGCCTCTAAAGGCAAATGTTGGGCCTCCAAAGGACCATTGGAATCCTCTAAGAGTGAAAGAGTGTGAAGTGAGGTTCCTCCTCAGCCAAATCCATTCCAATCATCTTCAGAACCACACCATCCATCAAACCCTAGCCAAGATGATGACGCCAAGGGATAGAAGGTGATGTCAAGGGCCTCCAAAGGCCACATCATAGGATAAGAGGACTGCAATCATGTCTCCAAGTGATGTACAAAGGCCTACTATTGGAACATTCTCCATCCTTCGTGTACAAAATCCCTGGGGTACTCTTCCCAACCTATGGGATTTCAACCCATATGAGTGGCACAATGACCACAACTGCTCAAACCAAGCTCGTCTGTCCATCTTCCAAGGTTCCAAGGGTGTGAGAGCCACTGTTTGAGGGTGGTCAATCACTATATGACTCATTTCTCTCCAACACATGTTCCAAAGTCCTACAATAAAGGAAGAATTCCCTAGGTACAATCCTAGGTTGTCCCTCAAAGAACCATATCAGGGCCATCCAAAACAAATTAGAGTATAAAACATGGTTAGTCAAACTTCATAAGAAACATTAGTCCTTAAAACATGCAAAGTAAGTTGCAACTTAAGATATAAGCCATGTAAGACAATTTACCTCAGTATCCCCTTCAAGAATCACACTAACCGAGGACCCCATGTGAGTTACCAAGTTTAACTATGGGAGAGACCTTCATCCAACCATAGTAGGTGTGCCACCTAGATAAGACATAAATAACCCAGGCAAAGGGATAGGTCTTGAGAGTGTCAAGGGAAAGTAAAAACCCACCAAGAGTAAGTGTGAAGATGATATGGTTTAGGGATTCCTTCATGGCTCATGGTATAATTGAATCCATCTCTATGAGCTCTTTTGTTGAGGGTGCGCTTGCTCTTGAGTTACCCAATATTTGCGTGCCACCTTTTTCCAAACCCCTTTTTGTCTTTTTCTAGTCCATTCTTTTCATTTATATTTGGAAATTTGTGGGTTCCATTTTATATAGGGTTTCAAGATTTAGCTTTAATTTTTGGGACCAGGGCGAGCACTGAATAAGTAGATCTCAAGTGGAACCAAATTTTGGTGGTCCTACCCTATTGTGGTAACTTTTTTTTCTAGCATCATTTTATTATTCTTTTATAGAAGCTACAATCAACGTCCAGGCCATCAGCCCCTTTCTCATGAGATAATGAACCATGACCCATTGCCGAAGTTCAATATAGATGAAATACTTCAATATGGAAGGTGTTAAGTATGGTTGAGCGTGGAAAATTACCCTTGGGAGGCCCCCTAGTATTACCCCTTTTCCCTGGGCGGTGACAACACGAGATTAGAGCACTGAAGTTGATCACCAAGGTGAAACAAGGAAACTGAGACAATTTCTCAAACCAATGATCCATTATGTGACTTCAACCAAATATCATCATCCACATTCCTGACAATTAATAAGAACACTTTGTATGAAAGAAGGAATAACATACCTCATGGTGATAATGGCTTACGATCTCCCATACCCTAGGTTGCTTGAATGTGATGAATCTTGGTTGATCTACTGGGAGGAAAATGAGGGGGGATGATGGGCTGCCATCTATGGATAT
>SNQJ01S0022741.1:15171-45142 GCA_010110895.2 Picea sitchensis
GCTTCGATCCCATCAATAGATCCAGGAGGCAGGGCTTTGAACCATTTTCTAGCCTCACCTTGAAGGCTATGGACAAAAATCCTCATCCATACATCTGCATGCATGATGACATTATCATCTGTGAAACGGTAAAAGGATTCTAGGTGTTCTTCTGCAGTTATGTCCCCCTCACCTATAAAATTGGGCAGCTGCTTGAGGTAACCATTTGCTGGGAGGGCGTTGAGAGGCTGCGGTAGCACGAGGGGAGCATACCTAGCGGCTATAATGGCCTCCATTATGGTCATAGGGGGATTTTCTCCCGCCATAGGGATATTAGGTGGAGGATAACTCAGAGGAGAAGGATTTTGCGAAGGGGCTACTGGGAATGAGTCCTGAAGTGGAGTGGGAAACAAGAGGGCATTTAAGGAGAAGGCTAGCGAGCTCAAGTCAGTAGGTGCTCCTCTTTGCACATGAGTAGTAACGGTAACAAGAGACGAAGCAGTAAAGATAGGAGTGGGGAAATTTTCTGTAGTCCTGGGCCTACGCCAAGGTACAACCTCAGAGGAGAGGGGAGTGACAAGGATTTCTCCCTCCAGTCCTAGACTGGGAGGGGAAAACTCAGCAGGAACACTCCCAATATTCAGGAAACGGGAAACCCTTGAAGGAGGTCTAACAAGAAACTGAGGTGGAGAGAATGGAGTTCCTACAGAAGGAGATGGCATATTACCTAGTTTGACGGTGGGAGACTCTTCTTCGGAGGCCTTTCCTTTTCCGAGAACCACCTATGGATCAGTTTCAGGTGTTGCTAGAGGCAGCTGTGGATGATACCGCGTGTGTCTGCCTCTGAAAGCCACAATTAATAGAGCAGGTTCTCCCCAGTGGAGTCGCCACAATGGAGTCGCCAGGTGCACAGTAGCAATCTTTAAGGGCTCTGATGTCTGATGCACCTTCAAAATCAGAGGCTCAATGTCGTTCTGCCCAGGGAAAATATTCAACTTTGTCCCCGGCAACGGCGCCAGAAATGTTGGCGACGGAAGTCACTCCTGGATTGCTTGTAGGAGCAGAGCCCGACGCCCATCAATTTATGTCACGGTTTGTGTATGGAAGAGGTGATCGAATGGAAGTAAGCTCATACGATATTATTTTGACTCCGAAACTAGGCCCGACATGCATGGGTAGGTGAGGTCTTGGACATACTTCAGACAATGAGTTGTAGTAAGGGTGAGTAGGGGGGAAGACTTATATCAGAGAGATGCAAAGGTCTGTTGTCAACATCAGGTTTCTAGCATACTGTAAGAGAATGCATTTAAACGCGAGATCATCTTACATTCAAACGCAGAAAACCAGGGAATACAATAGTGTCACAATAAAATCTTTATCATAACGCAACTGCAATAATTCATGTGAATCAGTCAATCATGAACTCCCTCAGTATGAGATGAAAACTAGATGAAACAGGGAAATTGTCTTTCATAAAACAAGAAATCTTACATATAGATGCATAACCAGAAAACTAGAGCGTCTGTTAAAACATTACAATCCGGAGCCTCGCTCTACCATCGATACTTACAAAATACAAAAAATGAGCCTATATACTCAAGAAAATTTGCCTAACAGAGGCGTGCCCAGTCACCCAGGGCTCGGTGTCTTTTCAGTCAAATTCGTACTGAAATCCTTCTTCACGCGTCACCTTAACTGCGCATGGCTCCTGTAAGGAGGGTAGCTGAGCCATTAAGTGCCGAGCTAGCGTGTGCAGACTTCTCTGTCTCTTCGAAGACTTCAGCATGGCTTCTTTGGAAAAAACGGTACACAGGACCCCTTTGAGCAGACCGCTTGCCAGACCCTCCATATCTCACACTTAATGAATGAAGGGAGGTTTCAACCACCCGTTCATGCCTTCATTTACTCCAAGTGAGACACAGGATTGAGATCGGATTCAATGGCACCTGGAGGTCGCGATGATCTCCTCTATAACTGAACTCGGTGCCTTTGGCCCCTCTTGCACAACTCTCTTTGTCTCTCAAGTGACCACGGGCTACGACCCTGTGCTTACTCCCAAAGGTTTTTTCGGTGTTCGCGGATATGAAGGGGATGATCCATGCTTCTTGAAATCACGATGAGAGAAACGTCGTGATGGCTTAATTTGGCGCCACGTGTCCTTCAAATCTGACGGTCCTAAATTCACCCGACGCTGCTGCGGGCCCCAGGTCCTGGACGCTCTCGTCACTTCGTGCATCGGGGATATGAAGGAGATGATTCTTGCGCTTCGAAATCGTGATGAGAGAGAAGGCGGGGAGCCTAATCACGCACCAGGTGTCCCCTTTAGATGGTTGGATGAGACTGCTCCTCGATATTGTGGGCCCGCCTTTGGGCGCTTTCGGTGCTTCAGAGTTCGTGGATAGGAAGGAGCAAGTCTTCCTGCTCTGAGGACCTAATCGTGCACCACGTGTTCATCCAGGATGAATGGCTGAGATCACTCTCGGCGCTTTGGGGCCCGTCTCGTCGAATGATAAACATTAGCGCCCCTCCTTTATGTCTACTCCTTTGTGACCAGGCGCCAAAACCATGAGCCTAATTCTGGGCGCTTTCGGCATTTCGGGATTCGAGGTTTCGAGAGGTGAAATGACAAGGAGCGCTTACCCCTCAAACTCCCGAATGCCGTCGTGACACGGATGTACGCCGTGTGTCCTTCAGATGAACGGCCCAGATAACATTCGTTATTATAAAGGGGCCTACCCCCATTAACAGGCTCGCTTGATGTGACCTGGTGCTAGGACTGTGGGCTTGGCTCCAAAGGTGCTTTCGGCGTTTCGCTGATCGGATATTTCAGCTGTAAAGAACGGGAGGCTCCTTTTCTCCCGAGACGCCGATCCCCGAAATTTCGACTGACTGACACCTGTCTCAACTGGATCGGATGACCCAGATTTGCCTTGAACTATTGGCGCTACGCTTCGTGCTAAATCCCGAACGAATCGACAGCCCCGAAATCCCGATGACCGTCGATTCACTTTGCAGTTGAATCTCGGTGGCTGACAACCAACACTTCGCCCGTTCGCTTGACTTGTGATCGGAAAAGAGATTCTCCTGCTTTGCGCTGGGGCGCTTCCCGCGTAACCTGCAGACCTGGGTGTATGTGAGCCCCAAGACAAATGATGTCGCTAACAATTTCCATACTTAAGGGAAGCACAAACCCATACATTTCGAGCCAATATATATTTCATAACTATATCAAATTTATGGATGGAAAAAAGACATACTTGTAACCAAAATCACCTTAAAACGCGAGTTGGTCGAGCGGTTCTTCTTCTGCTTGAAGGTCGGAGCCTATCCACAACAAACACATTTGACCAATATCCTGACTAGGGTGGCGGCCAATGGAAGGAGTAAGGGTGATGTGCAGTAAATGCACATTGCTTCCACCCCTAGTCAATTAATTTCTTAGTACACGCCAACAAGTTTTCCATTAATTCATTCAATTAAACCATGTATCGAAACCATCACCCACTAATTGCCAATAGCGCGACCCATATCACGTTTATCCATTTCTAACTTATGCCATAACATAAATAAACTATGTTTCATATAACTCAATCAAATCGCATATCTATTAACTTATTAGATAGGATCATCAACGATCATTTCAATTTCAATGCATGTAGAGTAGTATATTAGCATAGTTTAATTCCTTCCTTTTGCATTTTGTTACATCACTTTTATTTCTTTCCCACTACTCTTATATTGTATTACTAACATGTCTCTTGTGCAGGTGTTCCAGTAATGGATCCAAGAATATATAGCAATGATAACAATGGATAACATAGGTCGTTGTAACATAAAATTTGAACCTAGAGCAGCAGAACCAACACATAATAAGCCCTATCCATTGCCAATAAAAAAAAGATCTCATCAACCATGTAAACACTGTCGAATAGTGGCTCAAAAATCAAATAAGATCTAGATATTATATCCCAATATACAAAGGGGTCCCACCTACTGGTATTATTTATATTTTTATCTTATAATAATAGGCCTTATCAATACTTTGCGGGCGAAAAAAAACTCGTTGCGATTTTTTAATAGTCAACAAACTGGCGACTCCATAAGGAAATTTGTTTCCAACAGATTTATAACTCAGAACTCGTGGTCTCACAGACAAAGAACAACAAGTCAAGAAGATATAACCTAAGTGATCATGTAATAGGGGGAAGTGAGCGGATTTAATGGAAAAATGACCGGGAAATTGGGAATAACTCATGAAAAGTGTTAAGTATGAGGGGGTTTATCCCTGTATGCATGGCCATTCAACTAGATTTTACTGTTTACTTCAAGGAGAAAAATTAATGGACTTGCTCTTAATTTCCCAAATGGATGAAGAAATGGAAAGCATAAGCGAGAGATAACCAATCTCTTTATAAGACAACAATGAAAGCAGATAACAAACTCAAGGGTGATTTCAGGGGAAACATCGTACCAAATGTGTAAGCTTGATTCTTATTGACTAACAATCCTTTGCAGGAGTGTCACTATGGCAGAACTGATCTAACATCATATTTTAACCAAGTTCAATAAAGTATGGTAGGAAACCAAAATCATGACATAAGTCAAATTGCAAGTTTAAAACAACAATAATAAAATGACAAACATAAAAGCAGTAGGGAAATTTTCAAAACAGAAAGCAGAAATCAAACTATTGTAAAGCAGAAAAGAAAAGCGCAAAATTGAAATAAGAGCTAGGTTACTAGTATACATAAGATCTAAACAACATTATAACTTTTCACGTTGGTCCCTCATAATGTTTCAAGCAAGAACTGTTAGTGCTGTAGGAAAACAACTGCTCCTATAAATCCCTTAGAATGCAAAAGTTAGTATCCATGACAAAAGCAATTTTGAAATGACCCAAAAATAACACTTGGAACTCTGAGGTAATTATCATCCCCTTATCACATATGATTAAATCATCAAGCTGGGTATGGATACTGATCAATTCATCAAGAGTTGTGTGTATAGGTATTTTAAAAGAGGTACTAGCATCAAGTAAGCCAGAAAACATGCATTTATAAGTCATGGTACCCCAATTTGTGATAAGCGTGGTTTTGTGAACATCTGCCCTTTTGCCCTTGATTTTACTGTAACCCAAAAATTTGTCAAGTAAGGGACTCATCTGTGATCTTGCAACCTGTCGCAAAATCATTTTCATATTGAGGGGAGGAAAAGGATTTCTCATAACAACCTGACTGAAACCGCGAAAGTTAATGCAGGTTCTAATACGATCAATGGTCTTAGAAACATGTCACCAATTGGAAACCCATTCAAGGTAGACTGGAAAAATAATCCCAACCCTTAAGAAATTTTCCAACTCCCTTTGAAAGGTTGCTTTAAATGCAGAGTTAATAGGTCTTTGTTTTTGCCTAGCTAGTTTCATGCCTTCCTTGATGGGGATAACATGCTGTATAAGACTAGGATCAAAACCATGAAAATCCTTATAAGACCAAGAAAAAACATCGTGAAATTCACCAAGTATCTTGGCAAACCTCATTTCTTCTTTATTAGAATATTGGTCACTTATTTTAACATTCCTTGGAGATCTGAGTGCCCCAATGTTGAAAGAGATGGTTTTACCCAGCTTCTTTCTTGAATTCTCTTCTCGCTATTTCTCTTTATTGCCTACATCACTTGACGAAAATGAACTCTCAAGAGGAGGCAAGCCCTTAGGAATCTTATTGTCTTCTATGTATATCATTTCCTCAGGCTTAAGAGGTTCATCTTGAATGAAAACATGGATGCTCTCATCGTTAGGGAGGGCCTGCCCAGATTTTACATTGTCAGGGATATGTGGATGATATAAAGATTGAAAAGAACAATCAAGTCTGTGAGGCAAAGGTTGCTGATTAAGAGAGGCTGCAAAGACAACTAACTGATCAACCATTGAATTCAACTCCCTTTTAACATGAGTGATGTTGAAAGATAATAGGTTCGAGATAAGTGCCCAAACAGTTTGGGTGTATCGTTTCATCAGCTTGTTGCTAGGAGAGTATATCTTACGTACCAGGTTCACAACAAGCTCCGAATATCCAAAAACTGAAAGGTGACCACAACCAAGATTATAAGTGTTTTCAATGCCTAGTAATAAAGCTTCAAATTCAGTGACATTGTTCGTGCAAGCAAACTCCAACCTGTAAGACAAATTATGAATTTTCCCTAAAGGGGAAACCAAGATAATGCCAGCCCCATTACCTCCATTAGAGCGTGAACCATCAAAGTGCATGTGCCACATATCATCATCTAAATTGATTTGTTCCAAAGGAATATTCTCCTCCTCAACGAAGATGGAATACACTCCTAGGTCCTCTTCAATATAGTTTACATTAGATTGCAGAACACTCTCTATGTAGGGTGAAATTATTCCCTCTCTAAGGACTATAATGTTCTTACCATTCTGAGGCACAAGTAAATGAGTCCCATCGAGTGAGAGGTATCACATGTTAATGCTTTCCAATCTCTTCCAAAGATAATTGAGTAATTTCTTACAGGCATATAGATTACCTCAATGCTGATGGTCGTCCTTATTTCAGGATGAGCGCACAAAACCAAGGTCACATATTTAATCTCGCCTATGGTTGTTTTTTGTAGACTATTATAGGAGAGAATTCTTCTGGTGTTTTCATTAGTACAAGACAATACTAGCTCTTCCATAATAATCTTCGACATCACACTTGGGCCCGAACCGCCATCAATGATGCAACAATGGGAAATCTTATCCATAATTTTTACAAAAATATAAAAAGGGGGATTTTTTATAGGGTACCTAATTTATGTACACCTACTTTTTTTACAGATGGATCCTCTTCATTAACCTCTTCAGAAATATTGGATACAACAGAAGATTTTCCTTCCATGAATTGTTTCAGATGCATCTGTTGTTCAGGGATGACAACCATGTCTAGGAGGGTTGCATCTGCTTTGATGTTGGCCAATTGATTTAAGATATTGTACTTGGAAGAGGGGAGAGGGGAAGTAATTCCTTGACTCTCAAGAACCTTAGGAACCTGCACAGTAGCAGCGGGTGAGGCTGAGCTCGGGCTAGAAGAACTGCGGGGAGGATCAAATTTTCCCTTGGGAGCATAGGCTTTGTTCCTAGTATTGATGATCATGACATATTTTGGCTTTGCAAAATCTAGGACACCGATAGTAGCTTCTGGTATCTTACCAAAGATCTTATATCTGGCACTCTTCTTTACCTCACATGCGGTTTCCTCATGGTGTTCCTCGCAGAAGTTACACCAACTTCGGGGAAAGATAGCTTTAGGCTGAAAATTATTTTCAACCGGATTTCTAAAGGGGGGTGCAGAAGAGGATGGAGCTCCAGGTATGGGAGGGGAGACATTTCCCTTTCTCTCAAACACTATCATTCGATTATTCATGTCTTGAACTAGCTGTAAGAGGGTGGACATGTCTGTCTGTTTAACTAATTCTCCCTTGGGGATACCTGTTCTTCAAGATGTTCTTCATACTCTGAACAAGTATACAGAGCGAAACTGAGATTATCAATGGATTTTTCCTCAATCCTATGACATTAGGGGGAAGGTAATGCATGAAAGTGGCTTGGTTCTGAGGTCGAATGAGTTCAGGGATCTGATTGTATAACTTGGTGAAACATAAGTTGAAGGACTTGATGGTCTCACCATCCTTATATATGATGTTATTGTATTCACGTAACTTCTTGGCTGGGATTTTAGAATGCCTCTAAGTGTATCTGAACCAATATATTAACTCCTCCCAAGTAGACAGACTCTTATGAGGAAGGTCAAAGAAATCGGCCGCAGCCTTTCCTCCTAAGGAATTGACAAATAAATGCATGCAAGTATCATTGTTGTTGGCCCCTATATTATGACAAGCAATAGAAAATTACACCAGGTGTTCATTTGTAGTGATAGTGTTAGTTCCTGAAAACCTAGGAAGATGTTCTTTTAGTTTAGGAAGTGGACGAGTAGCAGGTGCTAGGTTAAGAGGAGAGGAAACATGCCAAAGTGCGTTTGTGGCGTCTTCTTCAAACTGAAAAATCCAATACTTTTTAATGAATTTGGTGGGATTTGTGGTAGATTGGACAAGGATATGGTGGCTATATAAGCTACCAATCACTGACGAAGATGAATATTGAGAAGAGGAAGCACTTCCCGTGCCACCAGAGCCACCACTAGATGCCATCTTGTGGATGATAGATGAGGGAAAGAAAGACAAACTGGATGAATTAGACACAGTTCTCCTTAGAGCATTTTGTTGGGTAGATAACACAACGTTCCTTCTTCCTATGTCAACAATAGGATTAATTTCAGGTGATAAGCCTCTTCTTCTTCTTCTAGAAGCATGAGAGTCTAAGGACATGTAAGAAGGGCCAAAAATGAAAAAAGAAGAAGGTTATTGCTGATTTCTAGGCTGTCTATGCCCAGCTTCTAATCGTTCTTGAACACTAATATCTCGTTCAATTGCTGCCCATGAATGATTAAGCTCAACACAAGTATTGGCATTGTCTAAAATGGTGTTAAACATGTTCAAAGCAATGTTGGTATGATCTTAAAGACCGAGTTCAATATTGGGATGCCTTGAAACAGGCATAGTCATTAAGAATTAAAACAATCAAAGAATCAATATCATAAAAATAGATGTATCGATGAAAATCAAGTATAAAAATTAACCAGAGAGATATCGAAGATCTCCCCAGTATGGTCGCCAAATAAATGTTGAGGAAAAGATATGAAATGATCTTACTCAAGCATTTTCAGATTCTGCTTGGATAAATCAAAATAGACGGGAATGTCACCCTAGGTTTATAGCCATCAAAATTAAAATCCTAACTCACAAGTATCCGTTACAAGTGCTCATGCTAGTCTTTTTCAAAAATAAAAGCTTGCTGGAAAATTCATTTTAATATCATTTTCTGAATATAATAGTTGCTGAAAACAAGTGTAAAGACATAAGTAAGACACCAAGATGACAATCAAGACAGATGAGACATACAACAATCCTTTATTTCATTCCAATTCACCAAAGAGTCACTCTCTTTACAAAATCTCATACAGAAATTTCGGACCAAAGTCAAACTTAGAGATCCCTGATGGAACATACAAAAGGACCTCTGACAGGAAATCAAAACTGAACTCTAAAATCTGGATCAGCTTTCCATAGATTGTTGCCCACACGACTATGCAAAATAGCCTTTGTCAGTCATGAAAACTAATTCACAAACATACAATTCTACACAGACTATCAAAGATAGATCAACACCTTTGAAAAACAAGTGTTTGAATGATGTAATTCAACCCTGAATGTTGCTGTCTACAATAAGACCCTGCTATCATAAAAGAGAATTGGGCTTGTGATAAATTAAGGAATGGATGAAAACTAAACTATCTCAACATAAACTCAAAGAGCAAACCTTAGTATGCTTCTCCTTCTATCCTCCTTCTATCCTCCCTTTCCTTTTGCCTTTAAGCAAATTATAATTGGTTGAAGTAGTTGAACTACCTCATTAGTTAAGTTAACTAAAGACTCAACCAACTTTTTAGTTAGAGGGAAAAGTAATAATCATAATAAGGGTTATAAATAAATAATAACTAGTAGGTGGGACCTGTTGTGACTCCCTTTAGCTCTTAACAATAATAACATAACTAGTTAATTAATCAAAACACCCCTCCTTATGACTCCCATCACCACATTAACATTTCACAATTTAGCTCATTGATATTTGAAATTACTTTCAAAAAATATATTACTCATATATACAAAGAAAACATGTTGTCCAAAACTTCTGAAGTCAACTGTCATCAACAATAAATAACATAAAAACTCAAAAACCATATTTCCCACTCTGAGATGCAATCTTTCATTGATTGCTGCTATCACCCTTCGATTTTTCTGAATTTTCCTTTGGCTACGCTGAGCCTTTAGGCCTAATCTCGCTGATCATGTGCAAACAATCATCCCTCAAATGCATCCAGGAAGACACAGATTTATCACAGCCATTGGAGGGTGAGGAAGGGGAAACAATGGATTTTCCTTTTTCGAGGGGATGGTGAGCCTCGGTTTTCAACCTTTTGCTAGCATGAGAGGACTGAATTGGTGAGAGGATAGGTGCATCTTGGGAAATCTGGTTAACAGGAGGGGGAGAAGGTAAGGACAAATTGGGCCAGCCATGATGTTGGGATACTACCGGGTGGACAATCTCTTGCCATCCATCATTTTCGGGAACCTCGGGTTGCAATGAGATATGAGGGGGCACGAAAATACCAAGGGATTGTGGAGGTTGGACCACCCCTTGCCCAATCCAATTGAAAAATCCAGCCTAAAATAACTGGCCTAACTCTTGCGAGTCAACATCAAAGTGTATGGAGAATCTTGGCCTTCTTAGGCATTTTTTCCAATTACCTCTCCCTTGGTTTCCTCTACCATGGCTACCTCAGTTGAAGAATCTCATTTCTGCATGCACGATTGATTAGCAAATATTCCTTTACAACCATACATGACAACTCCTTAAAAATATGAAATAGACTTTGGCTCAACAACATATCAGAATCATGTAATCCAATCCATATAAATTTTTTAACTGTTGTCAATGAGCAGGGGGTGAACAAAAGGTCCTAGGATATGTGAGGGGTTTGTATTGAGAGAAACATGATATAATGAGGGGGAAAGAAACACGATTACGTCTCAAAGACAACACACAATCAACTATAATGCAATCCAAAGAAAATATCACTGTGATCCAACCAAGAAAATGTGACTTCAAACTGCTTCAATACAAAATTCTTCTTGACTGTAATTAAATTTTAGAACAAGGAGTGAAAAATGAATGTGGGAAGGCGATGGGGTTGTAATTAGCGAAAAGAGAAATAATGGTAGGGAAAGAGAGCGGATACTATTCATAAAATTAATTAAGTAATCCATAAAACCATTCTGTAAAAGGAAATAACACCAACCAAATACTCACTGTGATCAAATAATCAAATACTATGTGAAATATTCAATCGATTCTATACATTAACCTACTCACTGTTTGTAATCAAATATTTAACACAGTGTCATCAAAACAAGACAATACACATTCCACAACAACCTGTAGAGGAGCTCTGTTTCTTCTCATTTATCCATTTAATATTTTATAACAGTCACTTATTTTCACTTCGTTCAACATCAAAATAAAACGCTACCCAAGAATTATTTCAATCATCAAATACAACCTCAAAGGTCATGCTTGATTCTATCCTTTAATTCATTTAATAATTAACTTGCAATGGGGTTACACTGTCACAGACCCTGTGCCTGTATGTGCCATGAAGCATGATATTCAACAACATACGTAATGGAAATCCAAGTACAACCAATAATATTTCAAATGTAAAGATCCCGACTTACCACTTAAAAACACAGACAACAATCACCATTTCAACTCACACTATGTTGTGGAATACACAGACCGTTTGACAAAATGCAAGAGTATTTATGTGACTGTACAGGTCCAATTTACTTTAACTCTAAACATTCACAACACTAGGTTATCAATCCAATACAACGAGGCAACAACAATATGCTCGATCTCATAACACAAATCGATCAAATTGCAACAAAGCCATGTTCAAAAACCCGTGACCCTCTCTAATGGCACAATAAAATAATATCGATAACAAATACAGTGGATGGCCATGCCATGATTCCAACGATTGCAATATTCCCATTCAACAATTTAAAACACATAGTCACAATAATTATTAACTCCACCTATCATGTTGTAGGAATGCCACACATACCCACACATCTCATATGAAGCATCACTGTGCATTAACCAATTGTAAACTAATGTTGGGTTAATAGTTCAACCATTCCAACGTAAGAGACAACGACTGTGCATTCAATCCAATTAACCATGATGAGCTTATCCATTCGATTATAATAACAAATGCAACGACCAAATACCAAAACCAACACCACTGTCAACATCATCAACAAATATGAGCCAAAAATTGAGCACTGTCGACAATACACCAACAACTCATAACAACCAACAATCTACCCGACGACCATAACGATTTCCTCTATCAAAAGGTGGGCTTGAGAAAATGAGGGTTTTCTCTGTGCACCAACACAGGGAGAGATGGAGTCGACTACCATCATCGGGTGAGAACCTCTAAGACCAATGGTGCACACACAGGGTATACCACAATTAACTTTGCAGATAGGGTGATAATTCCCGTGATAGGAGAGACTATGAACAGAGGAGCAAGGCTTCATTCTGGTTCTGTAACAATACTTAGCACACACAGGGTATAACCCTCATGGCTCTCCCAATCAACCAACTAACAACGCTAAGATGAAACAGATCCGAGAAGAAGTAATATAACCCATGACGCAACCGTCAATATCATGAACAAACCCATACCCAAGCGAAACAATGCGCAGTGACGCAAGGTGTTCAAACTAGTAAACCCCATAATAGAAAAAGACTGGGTATGGTGATGTGAATGCGTGGAGACAACCAACCATTCTAAACCAAATGAAACCGTACAACTAAAACCAGTAAGGATGACATAGAGCCTTTGTGGCTTCTAACACTTAGGACGACCAATAACACTGTGACTTCAAACATTATTTGCAATGAAAACCACCAACGGTTCATTTCAGAAAAATATCACAAATTTACATAGTTTCCATAATTAAGGAAAACATAGACCCATACATTCTGAGTCAATATCTATTTCATAACCAAAGCAGATTCATGGATGGAAAAAAGGAATACCTGCAACCAAAAACACCTTAAAATGCGAGTTGGCCGAGCGGTTCTTCTTCTGTTTGAAAGTCAGATCCTAACCACAACAAACACATTTGAACAATAGCCCGACTAGGGTGACGACCAGTGGAAGGAGTATGGGTGAAGTGCAGTAAATGTTCGTCGCCTCCACCCCTAGTCAATTAATTTCTTACTACACGCCAGCAAGATCCCCATTAATTCATTCAATTAAACCATGTATCGAAACCATCACCCATTAATTGCCAATAACGCAAACCATATCACGTTTATCCATTTCCAACTTATGCCATAACATAAATCAACCATGTTTCACACAACTCAATCAAATCGCATAGCTATTAAATTATTAACTAGGATCATCCGCGATCATTTCAATTTCAATACATGTAGAGTAGTATATTAACATATTTTAATTCCTTCCTTTTGCATTTTGTTACATCGCTTTTATTTCTTTCCCACTGCTCTTATATATTATTACTAACATGTCTCTTGTGCAGGTGTCCTAGTAATGGATCCAAGAACATATAACAATGATAACAATGGATAACATAGGTCGTTGTAACATAAAATTTGAGCCTAGAGCAACAAAACCAACACATAATAATCCCTATCCATTTCCAATAAAAACAAGATCTCATCAACCATGTAAAGAGTGTTGAACAATGGAACACACATCAAATAAGAGCTATATATTATCTCCCAATCTACAAAGGGGTCCCACCTACTAGTATTATTTATATTGTTAGCTTATAATAATAGGCCTTAGAAATACTTTGCGGGCGAAAAAAATCTCGTTACGATTTTTTAATCGTCAACACCATGGTTGGTCCTTATTCCTTTGTGCAGTAGATGGATGCATAGACTAGTGGGGAATTTCCTTGAGCAATGATGCTTATTTGTAATTTGAACTATTCTTAGATCAATTATCTTAAGAGTTAGATCTATATCTTTTGAATTTTCAAAATATAATGACAAATACAATGGCAATAGATGATTTGTGAATCATGATTATTATGTATTTTGGAGAACAAAAATGATTATAACAACATGTTGACGGGAGAAATTGACCGCTCGTCAAATGGAGGAGTGGATCTGGTCCGGGGTTGTCTAAATAACCCAAGCCATTTGGATTAATCCACTTCGACGGGTTTTACGGCTCCGTTAGCCGGTCTAAGTCCTACGAAAGTGAAAAAACAAAAGCTAAAGAAACTAACTAAATGAAAAACAGCTGCTGAGAACAATATACAGTCTAAATTATACTAACTTAATAGAATAGTAGTTCTACTTATTAGATGTACATTGTATCAATATATTTATATTTCTATTATATGTACAGTATTCACAAAATGCAAATTTTGATCGAAATCTGCGAAAATCATATATGAATTGACAACAAAGCTATTATTCAGTATTTTTGATTTTTTTTTTTATAACTTTTATGAACAAGAAATGAAATGACAACTATCTAGTTGAGAAATAAAAATAACAATTTATACAGTGTATCTAAACTATAGAAAATTCTTATATTAATTTAACTAATAGAATGAAACTAGTAAACTGACCTGAAGTATTATCTCCTATTCGTCCTGTGCATAGCATCTACGTTTGCTGTTTGATGAGGCCAACCCGCACCAGATTTTACCAATGCTTCTCATAAACGCGAAGCAGTAACTCTTTGAATGCTAATGACAGAACAAGTAAGATATGTAACAACAACAATTTATCATTTGACAAACGATCATATTAAAAGGTAAATCTGACTATGAAAATTTGCATATAACTACTCATTGAATAATGAAGATCAACCTTCTAATCATCAAATGTGAACTGATTAATTGCTATATATAAAATGAGAGACATAAAACATGGACACTATATAAATCTCATCACATCAACCTGTAACAAATCATGATATCTAAAGTAGTCAAAATTTGATTACAAATCGAAATGAGCGAAACTTGAACAAAAATATGATATATTGAAGCTAAAGATGTGCAAATATCCACTTTCATTCAAGTCTGATAATCACAAATCCATAGTTTCTGCTCCCAGGAAGCGATGGGTCTTAGTTTACAAAATAATACATTTATAAAGGCCACCGGATCAAAACACTTCCTGTGGAAATCATCAAATCTGTTCCAAAAATTGTGGGAAATACAACCTCCCAAATTCCCATTTCTATCCAAAACTAACAACCTAATCTAAAACCATGTAAAGAAATAACATGTTCAGAGATGCCACTAGCGATCCAATCTCCTTTAGAATTCGTATGTACCTGAACACACACAAGAATACATGATTTCAGATTGCATTTTAGTTGTAAAATCAAAAAATTCGAATTTTAGTAACTAGCTACAGAATCTCACGATTCTGTAGCTAGTTATTATTATAAACAGAATTGTGTTTTATCAATTCAATCAAAACATAAATAGATGCAATTTGAGCCAACAAATCTTGTATGCTAATTCAAAACAAAAACAAAATCATTTTAAAATTACTTTTAAAATACCATACCTCAGATTCAGGGATTCGTTTTAATCAAGCTAGTTTTGAATTCACAATGGCAGTGGCCGCCTCCACATTCTTAAAGACAACAGAACCTGTGGTTTTCTGTCTTTTATCATTAGCTTGCAATATTTCATTCTCCTTATTTAGCACATTCACTCGGTCCTCCAAGGACTTGATCCGAGATTGGAGCAAAGGGACGTCTCTGTAATATCGGTTGAGCCACAACTGACATTCGTTGCATTTTGGTTGAACAGGCTGTGTATTCACAGGTGAGGAACTTCTTATTTGACCTGTAGGTTCTCTGTCGAGTTTGATCCCAGGGAAGTCGGGGTTGTTTCTAAGACACGGTGGGCGGTTTGTCACATAGTCATAGGGCTTAACTGAGCAAAGTCCATGTGAGTATGGATACTCCTCGGTTAAAAACTGTTCGATTTCGAAATCGAAATCTTCACTTAACAGAATTGGTTTTTGGTCTGTGTTTTCTTTAGGTTTATTACGGGCACATCGTGAAACCCAACGCGCGACCTTTTTACCCTTGTAATTGATATCACTGTTACCTTTACACTTTTTCTTTGCAGACTTTTTAACAGGCTTACCACCATCTTTTGGATATGAATCAGGCAGGGTGTCAGGTTGGGTAGTATTCAGGTAGGTCGAGGGTTCAACATAGGGCAAGAGAGAAGAAGGGGGAATGATAGGCCCGACAAGAGTTTCTGTAACAACGGATTTGTCAACTTGTCCTATTTCAGGACTAGCAAAACCATTCCTAAACAAGAAAGCGTCCCAACAATCACCATTCAACTTCAACTGATGAACCATAATAAATTTAATTAAACAGTGGTGGAAGAGGCTGGAGTCGGCTTTCTCCCTTTTGAAACGCTTAGCCATTTTGTATAAACTCCGAAGGAGAAAATATGGCATGTTTAAGGGAAAATCGATAAAACTCATGAGGAACCGCAATTGGTATAAGAAAACTAAACCGTATCTACCCTCACAGGTAACGAACTACTTGACAATAGCTAACAAATCGTGCCATCTAGATTTTAAAGCTGTAACGGGCATACCTTTGTTGCATTTGTTAATCTTCCTTGAGGTAAACAACAGTGACCAAGGGACTTCATCAACTTTTGAGTTTTTAAACCATTTTTGTTCCATGGATGGCAGACTAGTGGCTGAGCTAATGAAATCTTTGTTTAACTCGAGTTGTACGTCCCCAATTTTGGCTCTGCAACCATCGAACGTTAGCGCGAATTGTTGAGCAACTGCCAGGTTAAAACCCTCAAACTTCTCAACAAAGACCTGCCAACCATTCCTCTCTAAGTCTTCTTGGGAATTATCAAATAACAACAAAGTCTGGACACCGTTGGATTCAATTTTGACTACAGGAGCCATGGCTAATAGCCCAAAATCAACAGGGTATTCGGCGATAGGGTTTGATAGGATAGAAACATAACCATTGTCCCGAAGCTTCCCCAACACAATGCAAAGGCAACTCGAAATGCAAGGGCAGAGTGTTAATGCTATGCGTGCGAGGATAGCGGTGTAAATCGAGGCCATGCAAGAACATCATATCGGGATGTACTTGGAACGACGCCTTGGTGTAATGGTACATTCAAATCATAACAATGCATATCCAAAAGAAATTTGATCAACATGTCAAATGAACCATTACATAACCACGATTTGACCCAAAAATCAATGTGTCAAACAAACCATTGTGTCAAAGATTTTATAAATCAACACCATATTAACAATAGTCAAATGCATAAATGTTTGGTGTTTTGATAAATATGTAACCAGTGGCGTGTTTGAGGTCAAGGAGTTATAACCATGTAAACAAGTAGGTTCATGATAAACCAAATGATCATTAATCCTTTGATGTAATCAACATGGATTCCAACTGTGGGTTTTCACGCTTGCAGTCATGAAAATGAAAACGAAAAGCAGGTATGTAAAAAGCGAAGATTAATGATATCATTTAAACAGTTGCGACGATTAATGAGGGTTTAAAAACCTTGTGTAGGCAGCTTGTAATAAAAAAGATAGAGATTAATATGGCTTCCAACAATGGCGACACACTGGTAGAAGCAGTTATCTCTGCCAAACGAACAAGTCCAGATTAGGATAATGAGAAAAACTCCAATTCAAAGACAACCAGAAAACTGTTTGAACATCATTATCAATCATAAAAAATTCCAGTTTCAGATTGCTTTTTATTTTAAAAGATGAAAACTGATGACAATCTTAACAAAAGCGAGCCACGATATTAAGATTAAAATCTCCAATACTGTTGACAGAGCCACTGCTTCCAGCAGGCGTCCATAGCCTCAAAAGGGATTCCATTTAACCCAGTCCAATATCTGTATCCTGCCAAGAAGTTCCAGATCAGAACGAAGGACATTTAAGGTCAAAAGATTCCATATCTGAGAATTTTCATATACCTGACATTGCTTCGCTGCCAACGGGCCTGTTCAGTACCCCGACGAAGTTATCTTGGCGTCATGCATGCATTTACCCATTGCCAACAAACCTGTTCAGTATCTCGACGGGTTTAGAAGCACTTCCCACAACTCTTTAATGATTTATTTAGTTTTAAAGATATTTAATCGAGCGGGGTGACGCTGAAAATTGTGATATTTTGGACATATTTTAATAAATTACAGACCTTGAGAGAATTTTTAACTGTCCTTCATTAAGATCTAGATATGGTTTATTGATAAACCGACCTTCGAAGGCAGGGAGACATATCTGAGTTGTTCTCTTAAGGAACAGGGACAACGTAAGAAGAAATGGATGATCATGAAAAGATTCAATTACAGATTGAAATCAAGAAACACCTTTCAAACAACAAGCTTTATTCAACATGGCTGTAAACTTTAGAAGCATATCATAATTGATGTTTAAACAACCTCCAACAGTTATTTTAGAGGAGAATTTTTTCTGTTCTCTTTGTCTGAGCTAGCCCATGATGCAGGCATGTGTGTTTCAAAAATGAAAACTGGTAAGCATAAGGGAAAAATCAAAACCAAAACAACAAAGAAAAATGAAAATAAAACAAAGGAAAAATATTTACACAGTGTACACAGAGTTTTCATCAAGTGAAATACCTTTTTAGAGCTTGGCCATTCACCGGATAGGTGTCTGGCTGTCCCTGTAGATTCTGTAATCGAAAAGAGCTAGAACCCAATTTCTCAACAATAAAAAACGGTCCTAGCCATACGTTTTGAAACTTCGTATGCTCTCCCTTTCCCTCATGTGGTTTGTCCCATTTTAGAACAAGGTCACCTACTTCAAAGTTTCTTTCAGAGGCAGAGTTGGAATCAAACCAGCTTTTGATGCTAATCCAACTTTCGTTTTGCTTGAGCCCTCACTTCCTCTAATTTTAACAATGCATTAATTCGATTCTCCAAAGGGGGGCAGTCCTCTTCTTGTATTCTTTGCGATAACTGCAGTGAGGGAAGGAGAATATGAGGTGGAAGAATTGCCTCTCTACCGTAAACGAGAAATAAGGGAGAGTTACCCACAATAGTTTTTGGAGTCACTCTATCATCCCAGATTGCGTTTAACAATGCATTATGCCATTTTTTATGGTTTTCAGATACTTGTCCTCTTGATGATTTTAATCAGATTTTTATTAGTTGATTCTGCCAATCCGTTACCTTGAGGGTAATAGCTGGCATAATATTTTAATTTATTTCTTTTTTCTAGAGCGAAATCACTCATCTCAAGAGACGAAAAATAGGAAGCGTTATCGAATACTAGACAGTCAGGGATACCAAAACGAGTAATAATATTTGAATTCAAAAAGGCAATTACCTGACTGATATTTACAACGTTTAATGGGGTAGCTTTGGAACACCTAGTGAAGTAATCTGTGGTTGTTATGATAAACTTATGCTGTTGTAAGGATGACAGATTGATCGGGCCTATAATATCAAGACCCCACTGCTGAAAAGGGGAGTCTACTGAAACAGGTTGCAGAGGGAAGACTGGTTTCTGTATCCGTCCGGACGCTTTTTGGAAAATAACACACTTGCGACACAAAGCATGAGCATCTTTAAAAAGTGTAGGCCAGTAATAACCTTCTCTCAATACTTTATGTGCAGTGGTATCTCCACCAAAATGCCTACCAGCTTCTCCTGCGTGCAATTCTAGTAAGACCTTTTCTGCTTCATCTTTCTCAAGACAACGCATTAGTACTCCATCAAAATTTTGACGAAACAGAATACCATTAATCAACTGAAAGGAAACATATTTCAATCTTAGTGCTCTTCTTTTAGTGGGATCCAGGTGACGGGGGGCTGACCCATGTTCAAGGCAGAATTTTATATCATCATATCAGGGACTAACAGGGTTTTGTGCACAACAGATTAAATTTTGGTAGTGCTGTCCTAGGTTTGACATATCATTTTCCTCTTGCTGTCCTGCCGCTGAGTCAATGACTAACTTGCATAGCCCTTGACCTCTCACTATTTGTGTTGGGGTGATTTCTATGTCATACTCTTGTAAGGGGGTGACCCAGTTCACCCTCTTTTCGCCTAGTTCTTTCTGTACTAACAGATTTCTGACGGCCGGGTAAGGGACGACAATTTTCGTCCTAGATTTCAAAAGATAAGATTGGAAGTGCTTTACCGCTTTAAAAACAACATAGGCTTGCTGATCTACTGTTGGGTAATTAAGTTATGTGCCTTTGAAGGCTGAGCTCATAAAGACAATTGGGTCTTCATTGTTTTCAGTGTTCTTTTGAGTTAGGACAACAACGTAGGAGCGGTCATAAGCAAATGTGTAGAGAGTGAAGTCTTACGAAAAGTCGGGGCTCATCAGAGAAGGAGCGTCTATTATGGAATTTTTTATTGAATTAAAATCTTGGTCTTCTAAGGGCCCCGAATGATATTGTACGTCCTTTTTTATTAAGTTCTGTAAAGGTCTCACCATTTCTGAAAAACTAGGGACGAATCTCCTGACAAAGTTTATCTGGCCTAAGAAAGAATTCATAGACTTTTTTGACGAGGGAGGGGGGAGTTTCGAGATGAATTTAGTCCTTTCATGGTCGATTATCATTCCTTCGCTTGATACAATAAATCCTAAGAGCTTACCTTGTTCTACTGCGAAGATAGATTTTTTAGGATTCAAGGAAATGCCGTACTTACGACATCACTGTAGAACGGATCTTAAATGAGCTAGATTATCAGCTTTATTTTTCGAGAATACAGTAACATCATCCAGGTAAACTATGACAGATTGATTGATTAAACCTCAGAAAGTGATGTCCATCGCTCTCTGGAAAGTGGCACTAGCATTAATGAGTCCAAAGGGCATTTTCCTATAAGCGTAGGTGCCCCATGGAGTGCGGAAGGTAGTTTTAAGTTGGTCTGGAGGAGACATCAGGACTTGGTTATACCCTGAAAAACCATCCAATAAGGATAATCTTTCAGATCCAGATACCTGTTGAATGATCTGTTCCATGGGTGGGATAGGGTAGTTGTCTTTATCAGACGCTCGATTAAGATTTCGAAAATTGACGCATAGTCGGATTTCACCACTCTTCTTCCGAACATGGACAAGATTAGAGACCCATTGCGTGTGCCTAAATGGGAAGATTATCTTAGCGTTCAGGAGTTTATTTAATTCTTTTTTGACGGTCGGTTCGAGTTTTGGGTGCATTTTCCTTAACTTTTGTTGAAAAGGTAAGTTTTGGGGTTTCATAGGAATAACATGTTGTATGATGTTAGGATCAAAGGTTTTTAGGTCATCGTATGTCCAAGCAAAAACATCTTTGAATTCCTTAAACAATTTAATAAATGCCGCTTTCTCTTGTTCAGAACACCCCACCCCTAAATTAATGCACTGCAGATTGTCTTTAGTTCCCAAGTTTACTTTTTCATACGTTAAAGATGAACTATTTGTTTTACAGTTCACTGATTTTTTGAATTTGTCTTGAAGATCATAAAATTTTTCTAATCTAACTACAGATTTAGGGATAGAATTTACCATGTCTGATGAAGATTCAGGAGATCTCGGATTTGGTATTACCGTGAAGTCATGAAGATTCTTGTCATGAGTACATTCATGGATCACTGCGCCTTGGAAAATTTCTTCCATATGTAGGAAACTAATAATTTGTTGATCGTCGTCGAAGACTCTCCAATTCGTGATGTTGTCGGGGATGGATGGCCTGAACAACAGTTCGACGGAGAATGCATTCGGGGACAAGCCTTCTGTAGGAAAGAGTTTCGAAGCTACATTATCTAACAAATTGGCTTCCGAATTATTCAATATAGGAATAAAATTTATGTTAAAAGTAGAAAACTTATTCATCAAATTCCATACCTCTGATTGGTAGCTTTTAAGATGTGGAGATAAACAGTGGATAGAATTTTTTACCTGTCTAACCACGATTTTCGAATCGCCAAAGACAGTCAAATTTTGAACGTTCATATCTAATGCTTTCTTGAGGCCTTGCAATAAAGCCTCATATTCTGCTGTGTTGTTTGTACATTCAAACTCTAACCTGCATGCAATTAGGGTTTTGTTACCTGCTGGGTCAATAATCACGTAGCCTGCACCAACTCCTTCCTTGGATTTTGACTCGTCAAAGTAAAGAGACCATATTTGATTTTTTTTGGGTGCATGTGACCATTAGGTGGAAGCTGCTGGCTGCATATATGTCACAATTTCAGACTGCTGCTCCGGGTTAGTGATAGCAAAAGTTTCGGCCATGAAATTGCCGAAAAAGGTTTCCATCCCTTGTATTTCGGGTGAATTGGCAGAAGGTGTAAATGGTTCATTTGGGTCATTTAAATCTGTCACTGTGAACTTTAGGTAACTTTCATGATTTACCTTGATTCTGTTGAGCTTTCCATTCTTGGGCAGCCACAAGTGAGACCAATCTGTCGCGAAATAGCCGTGTAGCTGTTCTGACCAGTCTCTGCTTAAAAAAAAACCATAAACTTCTGGAATATCAACAACAATAATATCAATCACTTGATGAAATTTGGGTTAGATGATAATATTATAAGCACATTCCTTAATTCGCCTATAACTTTAACACTAGTTCGATCAAGTTGGATGATCTTTAAGGTGGATGGTTGAACTTTAGCATTAATCTTCTGACACACAGACCATGGCATTACATTGGATGACGCTCCTGAATCTACCATACAATTGTGTACGTTCCTATTGAAGATTTCAAAAGTTCACAAAAATGGAGGGATGTTTCTGCGAGTACTAATGGTGGAAGCTTGTTGCTTTTTACCCGCAACCTCTAAAACTAATTTATCTACATCTGTTACATTATTTACAGGAAGGTCTCTTTTCTTGTGAGGATCATAAGTATTCTTAGCGGAGGCCTTCTGAGGAACTTTTGGGTTGTTTTGAAAACCTTTGTTACTGCTTGGATAGCCGTTTTTACTGTTCTCTGCGATATTTTGTAACATTTTTTGTAGTAGAAACGAGAATTTTAATAATTCATAAACATAAATGTTAGCCCTTAACTTTTTTAGATCTTCAACTAAATCATAATCTAAGCTTGGGTTGGCATAATTCTGTTTAGTCTCAGCTATTTTAGATTGTTTTGGGGGCAAAGTCGTAGTGTTTTCAGAAGAAGGCTTGTTTGCTGTCTTACTCCTAGTATTGTAAGGGTGTATTGTCTCGAAATTAGCTTGAAAAATGCTATCCGAGAAGTGTCCAAAAATGTTCGGAGAGGATTCATCTTCTTCTACTGTCTTTTGTTCAGCTACTTTCTCAGGGATCTCAGGAGGCATCAAGTTATCTTGTGCTTCTAGAATCATTTGAATAGCGAATTGCAGGCTTTCTAGATTTAAGCCTTCGGTATTTGAATTAGGTCGGTTGGTGGGAAAAGGCTTCCTAAATGGGGGTTTGTAAGGCCCTTTGCTCGAAGAAGCTTCTTCGACCGTCCTTTTCAAATCTATAACTTGATTTGACAGTTTTTGAATGACTTTTTGTAAGTTTTCTAGATCAGAGTTTTCCGATTGCGTTTTGTTTTGGGCATGTCTAGGGAGGATTTCGATTTTCTTTTTGGAAGATGAACCAATCTCTATTTCGTTGCTAGTAGTGTCTTTTAAGCCGAGGATGTCTTTCTCGATCTGACTGGCCTCTTCGAAGGCCTCTAACAACATGGCTTTCTTAGATCTCTTTACCCAAATGGCTATACTTTGATGTAAGGCTTTCGTATAATATGCTATGATAAGATTCTCAACAGGCATCGAATCTGTAGGGATTCAATTCTTTAGTGTTAAGAATCTTTGGTTAAAGTATTTGATTTTCTCTTTGGGGTTCATTCTTAAACTAGAAAGCTCCATGACTAGAACTTCTGGGGACTTGTCGTCTCCAAACTTCTCAAGAAAATAGGATTCAAACTTCTCCCATGACATGATGGTATGGGGATGTTGGGCAAAGTACCAGGTAGAGGCATTGCCCTCGAAGGTGTAGGGAAACAATCTACAGACTACGTCTTCGTGCTCGACATTACAGAGTCTAATGGATAACATAAACTTTTTGATGTGATCTTCGGTGATCTGTTTAGAGTCCGGGTCAAATTTAGGGAGCCACTTCTCCGGGTGTTTGGGTAAGGGATGCTGAGGCCCGGGTACGACCACTGCATCTTGGTCGAGCCAGGGTTTGGCGGGATTGTTCTGGTTGGACATTGGTGTGGGTGGTGTCGAAGGCTGGGATGAGAAATTGCCTTCGTCAGAGGATTCTTCTCCAGAAGAAGAAGGGGGTGAAGGAGGTGTTGAAGGTGGTATACCAGATCCTCCTGCTGCAGGAGTGAGGATTAGGTCTGTAGGGTTTAAAGTGAGGTTAGTGCCTCCAAGTTGTTCTCTGATATTAGAGAAATCTAATGGTTGGTCCAAAGGTCAGTTTGGTTGTCTTAAACGGGCGAAGGCACTATGTGTTCTTATGAGAGATTGGTGGACAATCTCTTGTACGTCACCACCTGTGGGATTTGGAGTTACTGGTTCAACTGTGATCCGTAGATCGTCGTTTGATGTGGTTGCTGTTTGAGGGAAAATGTTGTCGTTTGAATGACTTCTTGTCACTATAGGTGAGCGGGTAGGTGGTGGAGAGTCTTACGACCGCCTCGTGCCATTAATAATTTTCAGGCCCTCCTTCTAGCGCCATTTGTTGAAGGGCGAAATTGACCGCTCGTCAACTGGAGGAGTGGATCCGGTCCGAGGTTGTCTAAATAACCCAAGCCGTTTGGATTAATCCACTGCGACGGGTTTTGCGGATCCGTTAGCCGGTCTAAGTCCTACGAAAGTGAAAAAACAAAAGCTAAAGAAACTAACTAAATGAAAAACAACTGCTGAGAACAATATACAGTCTAAATTATACTAACTTAATAGAATAGTAGTTCTACTTATTAGATGTACAGTGTATCGATATATTTATATTTCTATTATATGTACAGTATTCACAAAATGCAAATTTTGATTGAAATCTGTGAAAATCATATATGAATTGACAACAAAGCTATTGTTCAGTATTTTTGATTTTTTTTTTATAACTTTTATGAACAAGAAATGAAATGACAACTATCTAGTTGAGAAATAAAAATAACAATCTATACAGTGTATCTAAACTACAAAAAAATCTTATATTAATTGAACTAATAGAATGAAACTAGTAAACTGACCTGAAGTATTATCTCTATTCGTCCTGTGCATAACATCTACGTTTGCTGTTTGATGAGGCCAACCCGCACCAGATTTTACCAATTCTTCTCGTAATTGCGAAGCAGTAACGCTTTGAATGCTAATGACAGAACAAGTAAGATATGTAGCAAAAACAATTTATCATTTGACAAACGATCATATTAAGATAAATCTGACTATGAAAATTTGCATATAACTGCTCATTGAATAAAGAAGATCAACCTTCTAATCATCAAATGTGAACAGATTAATTGCTATATATAAAATGAGAGACATAAAACATGGACACTATATAAATCTCATCACATCAACTGTAACAAATCATGATATCTAAAGTAGTCAAAATTTGATTACAAATTGAAATGAGCGAAACTTGAACAAAAATATGATATATTGAAGCTAAAGCTATGCAAATATCCAGTTTCATTCAAGTCTGATAATCACAAATCCATAGTTTTTTCTCCCAGGCAACGATGGGTCTTAGTTTACAAAATAATACATTTATAATGGCCACAGGATCAAAACACTTCCTGTGGAAATCATCAAATCTGTTCCAAAAATTGTGGGAAATACAACCTCCCAAATTCCCATTTCTATACAAAAATAACAGCCTAATCTAAAACCATGTAAAGAAATAGCATGTTCAGAGATACCACTAGCGATCCAATCTCCTTTAGAATTCGTATGTACCTGAAAACGCACAAGAATACATGATTTCAGATTGCATTTTAGCTGTAAAATCAAAAAAATTGAATTTTAGTAACTAGCTACAGAATCTCACGATTCTGTAGCTAGTTATTATTATAAACATAATCGCGTTTTATCAATTCAATCAAAACAGAAATAGATGCAATTTGAGCCAACAAATCTTGTATGCTAATTCAAAACAAAAACAAAATCATTTTAAAATTACTTTTAAAATACCATACCTCGGATTCAGGGATTCGTTTTAATCAAGCTATTTTCGAATTCACAATGGCAGTGGCCGCCTCCACATTCTTAAAGACAATAGAACCTGTGGTTTTCTGTCTTTTATCATTAGCTTGCAATCTGTCGTTCTCCTTAGTTAGCACATTCACTCGGTCCTCCAATGACTTGATCTGAGATTGGAGCAAAGGGACGTCTCTGTAATATTGGTCGAGCCACGACTGACATTCGTTGCACTGTGGTTGAACAGGCTGTGTATTCACAGGTGAGGAACTTTTTATTTGACCTGTAGGTTCTCTGTTGAGTTTGATCCCAGGGAAGTTGGGGTTGTTTCTAAGACACGGTGGGAGGTTCGTCACATAGTCATAGGGCTTAACTGAGCAAAGTCCATGTGAGTATGGATACTCCTCGGTTAGAAACCGTTCGATTTCAGAATCAGAATCTTCACTTAACATAATTGGTTTTTGGTCTGTGTTTTCTTTAGGTTTATTACGGGCACACCGTGAAACCCATCGCGTGGCCTTTTTACCCTTGTAATTGATATCACTGTTACCTTTACACTTTTTCTTTGCAGAATTTTTAACAGACTTACCACCATCTTTTGGATATGAATCAGGCAGGGTGTCGGGTTGGGTAGTATTCGGGTAGGTCGAGGGTTCAACAGAGGGCAAGAGTGAAGAAGGGGGAATGACAGGCCCGACAAGGGTTTCTGTAACAACGGATTTGTCAACTTGTCCTATTTCAGGACTAGCAAAACCATTACTAAACAAGAAAGCATCCCAACAATCACCATTCAACTTCAACTGATGAACCATAATAACTTTAATTAAACAGTGGTGTAAGAGGTTGGAGTCGGCTTTCTCCCTTTTGAAACACTTAGCCATTTTGTATAAACTCCGAAGGAGAAAATATGGCATGTTTAAGGGAAAATCGATAAAACTCATGAGCAACCGCAAGTGGTATAAGAAAACTAAACCGTATCTACCCTCACAGGTAACGAACTGCTTGACAATAGCTAACAAATCGTGCCATCTAGGTTTTAAAGTTGTAACAGGCATACCTTTGTCGCAACTGTTAATATTCCTTGAGGTAAACAATAGTGACCAGGGGACTTCGTCAACCTTTGAGTTTTTAAACCATTTTTGTCCCACGACTGGCAGACCAGTGGCTGAGCTAATGAAATCTTCGTTTAACTCGAGATGGACGTCCCCAATTTTGGCTCTTCAACCATCAAACGTTAGCGCGAATTGTTGAGCAACTGCCAGGTTAAAACCCTCGAAATTCTCAACAAAGACCCGCCAACCATTCCTCTCTAAGTCTTCTCGGGCATTATCAAATAACAACAAAGTCTGGCCACCGTTGGATTCAATTCTGACTACAGGAGCCATGGCTAATAGCCCAAAATCAATAGGGTATTCGGTGATAGGGTTTGATAGGATAGAAACAGAACCATTGTCCCAAAGCTTCCCCAACACAATGCAAAGGCAATTCAAAATGCAAGGGCAGAGCGTTAATGCTATGCGTGCGAGGATAGCGGTGTAAATCGAGGCCATGCAAGAACATCATATCGGGCTGTACTTGGAATGGCGCCTTGGTGTAATGGTACATTCAAATCATAACAATGCATATCCAAAATAAATTTGATCAACATGTCAAATGAACCATTACATAACGACGATTTGACTCAAAAATCAATGTGTCAAACAAACCATTGTGTCAAAGATTTTATAAATCAACACCATATTAACAATAGTCAAATGCATAAATGTTTGGTGTTTCGATAAATATGTAACTAGTGGTGTGTTTGAGGTCAAGGAGTTATAACCATGTAAACAAGTAGGTTCATGATAAACCAAATGATCATTAATCCTTTGATGTAATCAACATGAATTCCAACTGTGGGTTTTCACGCTTACAGTCGTGAAAATGAAAACGAAAAGCAGGTATGTAAAAAGCGAAGAATAATGATATCATTTAAACAGTTGCGACGATTAATGAGGGTTTACAAACCTTGTGTAGGCAGCTTGTAAAAAAAAATATAGAGATTAATATGGCTGCCAACACAACATTCCCATTGTTTCTCTTTATTCCTTTGTGCAGTAACTGGATGCAGAGACTAGCGGAGCATTTCGTTGAGTAGTGATGCTTATTTTTCATTTGACCTATTCTAAGATCAATTATCTTAAGACTTAGGTCTATATCTTCTGAATTTTTCTTAAATATAATGAGAAATACAATGGCGATAGATTACTTGTGAATCACAATTATTACATTGTTATACTATTACATGTATCATTTATGATTTATTATGTTACATGTAATTATGTATAATATTTTAATGATTATGGCTCAATTTTCATATATTTTGATTTTTTTAGTATTTTGGGTGGGGTTTCCTATTTTGGAGACCTTGATGTCACCTACGACGTTTCCTAGAATTTGGCGGTGCTTCCACACTTCCCCCAATGAATTTCCTTATTATCGCATCCTTGCATCCTGAAAACTTGGTGGAACATTGAAGAATTGTGTTAGAGCATATGAACACTTAATCTCTATATCAAATAATTGTATTTGATTAGAAGGTGTTTGTACCCTCCTGTCTCACAGAGGCAGTTGGCTATGCCATAGATGTATGGTTAAGGGGTGGACTGATTATGAATTTCTTCACATCTTGACATTGTAGCACTTCTGCTTTCCATCAAGTTTACAAGGCTACCTCACATCCTCAAGATCATGAAACATAAACAGTTTTTTAATTTAAATTCAAAATTATGCATACACATATATATACATGTTCAATATTTCATTTAGTCCATAATTATTTCAGTTTCATGCACAACCATCATGGATGCATGATGGTTGAATGATGTGAAATTACATCAAAACAAAGATTCCTTAAACCATAAAAGCCAACATCCAACTATTTATTCAATTAGTTTTTTGTAAAGATATAATCAAGTGAAGGATCCTATCTTGGAAGTAAATTTTTACTTTGTTTCCTGAAGCAATTATATGTGTTGGAAATAACATCCAATATCTTCGTATTTTACGTGTTTAACAAGCGTTTCCAATGTGTCAAACAAGTATTTGTTGGAAAATATGTGCTAAATTGAAATGAACCAATGTCAAGAGTAGTAAGACAAGTGTCTATTAACTATAATAAAAAAGTCATACTGGTAAAATGTGGAGAATATCCACTGTGTTATAAAGGCATATGCAACCCCATAGAGTGAAAAATGTGTTTTCTAGTCTTTTTAAAATGTGGAGAATATGCACAATATGTTATAAAAACATATGTAGCCTTGTAATATTTTCCGTTGCATATATTTTTCTACGTATTCGTCAATATGTTTTATCATGATAGAAATGGAAAAATTTATTCGTATCCCAAGCTAGTATATTAAGCAAGCCATGTGTAGGAATTTTTGTGTTTTTGACTCTTAATGCAAAATAAAAATTTCACCTTACAAGGAGGTTTCCCGGATCTTAACCCTATGAATTTACAACCTTGGGGTTGTTATGAAATCTCATAAAAAAAACAGTCGCATTGGACAATATTTTACTTAACAACCCCAATCAGGAATACGATCCAAGAGAAAGATACCAAATGCATGCCAACAAGTTTAAGACCTCTAGGCAATCTAATCATGCATAAACTAGGTTTGAAAATCACTTTATGAAAACAAGGATTACAACAGTAAATTTTCCCTATTTTCTTCAAGATTAATGTTAAAACCTTTTACAATTTCACCCTTAACTTATGTCAAATCGAGAAGACATAAAAGTGTTGGAAATTACCAAATCATGAAGATAAAGAGTGTTGAAAATCAATTTTGGACAATTGAAAACTTCACACACATGCTCACACACACACATGAATTTAATTTACATACCATAGCCTTATTTCAATGCTAGTACAATTCTCTAGTTCTCCAAAACCCTAATAAAGGAAAACCAAAAAAAACCTAGCCAACACAAAGGAGCTCCAACAAGTAAACATCACACTGGCAAGTCATCCTAGGAAATACATCTTCTCTTCTCCACTCAACAAACAAAATCTAGGGTTTAATTACAAAACCCTAGC
>SNQJ01S0022741.1:45192-81975 GCA_010110895.2 Picea sitchensis
GTTCTGGTTATAATCATAGAATCCATCTTCTGATCAAGTAAATCTGTCAAAAGTTTATGAAGCCGCATTTCTTTGCACACTCAATGATATAAAATTTTCTTCTGTGGTATTCAAGGCCACATAGCTTTGTTTCCTACTGTTCCAGGAAACCATGAAAACCTTCATGGTAAAACAACAACCAGATGTTCTCTTTTGGTCCACTGTACTCTTTGCTCAATCTGTATTGACATATCCTGCAAACTGAAGTTCACACTGGAGGCATATCTTAGGCCATATCCAACTGTTGCTCGTATATATCTCAATACATGATTTATTTCTATCCAGTGAGTCTGTCTCGACTGAACCATGGATTGACTAAGCACATTCACTGCATAGCATGAATTAGGTCTGGTGTTAACCAGACACATTAATGATCCAATCAGTTGTGGATCAATCTCGTCTGAATACTCATCATTCATTTTCTTCAAATCCATCACGATGGCTTTGCATTATGTCATACTAAACTTCTTTAATATTCCCACTGTATGTTTTCCTTGACTCAGGAAAAATCTCATCGGTCCTCTGTCATACTTCTTGTCCCAAGTAGTGTATCATATTCAGATCCTTCATCTCGAAATCAGAAGTCAAAGCTTACTTGTATCCAACAACATGACTTCCTGAATAAGTCATCAAAATCAGGCTTTCGTCACAAATGTAGTAATATAGTTTTGGTTTAGCAACACTTTTGCTGAAACCCAAACTCATCAAGAATCCATCTATCTGATGTAGTTTCCAACTCATGGATGGTAGTACAGATGAAAGTGCATCGGTCTACTGAATTAATATGTCTCATCATGGTTCACTCCCTCTGCTTGTGATAATCCTCTGGCTATAGATCTCGCTTTGTATTTATTGTGACTTCCATAGGTTACATGTTTGATCTTATAGATCCTCTTGGAAGTCATCACAAACTTCCTTTTTGGTCTCTGAACAATATCTCATACATCATTTTAAGATATACTGGTATTCTTTTGCTATGGAATCTTGCCATACTTGTTCACCCATAGCTTCTTCATGACAAGGAGTCTCAGAATCAATGACGTGTCTCATGGCTAAAGGATAGCTTGAAAAATCTCTTTTACTTTCTCAGGATGTCCCTTGAGGGATTTGTATGTTCCTCTTCCTCCTGTAGAGTTTTTTTGACTTTAGACAAGCCTTTTATGCCCTACTACAATATCTCTGGGCATATCAACTGGAGCAATTGGATCAACTGGAATAATGTATATCTCCCTCTGAACTGTTGAAGGGGTAGAAGGTATTGTCTCACTATCGATCTCCATCTATTATTATCTTGATATTTGAAAGGTTATTTCTTCTTCAAGGACAACATATCTGCTTGTCTCAATTTGTCTCTGACCAGGGATGTCGATCTAGAATGTCTTCAAAGATTCATTTTTATCCCATAAACACATCTTTTCTCCCTGAAGGGTCTAGCTTGGACTTCTTCTCTTTGGGTACATGAAAATACACTGGGCACCCAAATATCCTGAAGTGTTCAATCTCAGGCTTCACTCCGGTGAAGGCTTCTTCAGGAGTTATGTTTTTTTTTTTTCAAAGTTTGGTGAAGAATCTTGTTCTGAACATATACCATGTCATGCATGCTTCTTCCCATAGAATAAAATACATATTCTAATCATGCATTATTGCATTTGTTTCCTCAATGATGGTTCTATTCTTCCTCTTTCTCAAATAGTTTTGACTCCCTCTGAAGGATAAACATCTTCCTTTGTTGTTAACCTATCTGGAATAAGAAAACAATAGGAACCAAAGAAAGAATATCTCCTAAAGGAGAATAATGAGTACATATCTGGAATCAAAAAAATTTAAGAATTGTTGTCACAACTACAACACCTACTTGTAAATTAACAAACTTTAGAAATATAGGTTAGAGGAATGAAAATTACAACAATCAAACCTGGAGTCTTCACTTCCAGTGTGTTGTTCCTCTGAATGCATTGAGATCCCTCTGGATCCATGAATTTAGAAAAAGGTTCCTTCGTCCTGCAATTTTTCTTCATGACAATGATACAAATAATATATATACAAGTGCATACCTGAGGGTGTTGATATGATTTCTCCAATGGCACCTGATTGATATTTGTCCTCTTGACATCTTCATGAAGAGGGTAGTAATAGTGTCACATTTTTGTATCACCCACAATAATCCTTCCTCTGAAGTCTTGTTTTCCAGGAGCGTGAATTTGATTAATCCATCAATCTTATCTTCCATCATAGTTCTGTTCATCATAATTTTAGGTTCTTCACAAACCCTTATCAACTGGGCTAGAAAACCTAACGACTAGGCTAGGATAACACTTTTAGGTTTTGTTGGACTTATGACTTCCAAAAATAAGCCTTTGAAAGATAGGAGAACACTGGTGAGCTGAAGATCTCCTTTAATTAGTTTCATAAACCATAATTCTGAAATTTTTGCAGAAATTAGCGAAACCCTAGAAACCCTAGGGCCAAAATTTCAAAATGCTCAAAATTTCACTCTGAGAGTCTCTAGAGGTGTGTTGGAGGAGGAAGTACTCTCCTATGCAGTGAAACCTTATAAACATACACAGTAGCAGTGGGTGAGGATGAGCTCGGGCTAGAATAATTGCGGGGAGGATCAAATTTTCCCTTGGGAGCATAGGCTTTGTTCCTAGTATTGATGACCATGACAGATTTGGGCTCTGCAAAATCCAGGACAACAATAGTAGCTTATCGTCTCTTACCAAATATATTATCTCTAGTACTCTTCTTTACCTCACATGTGGTTTCCTCATGGTGTTTCTCGCAGAAGTTACACCAACTTCAGGGCAAGATAACTTTAGGCTGAAAATTATTTTCAACCGTATTTATAAAGGGGGGTGCAGAAGAGGATGAAGCTCCAGGTGTGAGAGGGGAGACAGTTCCCTTTCACTCAAATGATATCATTCGATTATTCATGTATTTAACTAGATGTAAGAGGGAGAACATGTCTGTCTGTTTAACTGATTCTCCCTGGGGGAGACCTGTTCTTTCAAGCTCTTCTTCATACTCTGAACAAGTATGCAGAGAGAAATAAAGATTATCAATGGATTTTTCCTCAAGCCTATGAAGATAGGGGGAAGGTAATGCATTTTAGTAATGCATGAAAGAAGCTTGGTTTTGAGGGTGAATGAGTTCAGGGATCTGATTGTATAACTTGGTGAAACACAAGTTGAAGGATTTGATGGTCTCACCATCCTTATAGATGATGTTATTGTATTCCCATAACTTCTTGGCTGGGCTTTTAGATTGCCCNGAACCAATAGATCAACTCCTCCCAAGTAGATAGAATTTTAGGAGGAAGGTCAAAGAAATATGCCGCAACCTTTCCTTCCAAGGAATTGATGAATACACACATGCAAGTATCATTGTCGTTGGCCCCTATATTATGACAAGCATTAGAAAATGCCACCAGGTGTTTGTTTCTAGTGACAATGTTATTTTCTGAAAACCTAGAAAGATGTTCTTTGAATTTAGGAAGTGGACGAGTAGAAGGTTCTAGGTTAAGAGGAGAGGACACATGCCACAGTGTGGTTGTGGCATCTTCTTCAAACTGAAAAATACCATACTTTTTAATGACTTTGGTGGGATTTGTGGTAGATTGGACAGGGATATAGTGGCTATATAAGCTACCAATCACTGACGAAGATGAATATTGAGAAGAGGAAGCACTTCTCGTGCCACCAGAGCCACCACTAGATGCCATCTTGTGGATGATAGATGCGGGAAAGAAAGATGAACTCGGCGAATCAGACAAAGTTCTCCTTAGAGTACTTTTTTGGGTAGATAACACAATGTTCCTTCTTCCTATTTCAACAATAGGATTAATTTCAGGTGATAAGCCTCTTCTTCTTCTAGAGCACGAGAGTCTAAGGACATGTAATAAGGGCCAAAAATGAAGAAACAATAAGGTTACTGCTGATTTCTAGGTTGTCTACATCTATCTTCTAATCGTTCTTGAGCACTAATATCTCATTCAATTGCTGCCCATGAATGATTACGCTCAACACGAGTATTGGCAGTGTCTAAAATGGTGTCAAATAGGTTCAAAGCAATGCTGGTTTGATCTTGAAGACCGTGTTCAATATTGGGCTGCCTTGCAAAAGGCATAGTCATGATGAAAATCAATATCAGAAAAATAGATGTATTGATGAAAATCGAGTATAAAAATTAACTAGAGAGATATCGAATATATCCCCAGTATGGTCGCCAAATAAATGTTGAAGAAAATATATGAAACGATCTTACTCAATCATTTTTATATTCTGCTTGGCTAAAGAAAAATAGATGGAAATGTCACCCTAGGTTTATAGCCATCAAAAATAAAATCCTATCTCACAAGTATCAGTTACAAGTGCTTAGGCTAGTCTTTTTCACAAATAAAAGCTTACTGGAAAATTCATTTTAATATGATTTTCTGAATATAATAGTTGCTGAAAAAAAGTGTAAAGACACAAGTAAGACACCAAGATGACAATCAAGACAGATGAGACATAAAACAATCCTTTATCTCATTCCAATTCACCAAAGAGTCACTCTCTTTACAAAATCTCATACAAAAATTTCGGACCAAAGTCAAACTTAGAGATCCCTGATGGAACATACAAAAGGATCTCTGACAGGAAATCAAAATTGAACTCTAAAAGATGGATCAGCTTGCCATAGATTGCTGCCCACTCGACTATGCAAAATAGCCTTTGTCAGTCATGAAAACTAATTCACAAACAGAGAATTCTACACAGACTATCAAAGATAGATCAACACCTCTGAAAAACAAGTGTCTGAATGATGTAATTCAACCCTGAATGTTGTTGTCTACAATAAGACCCTGCTATCATAAAAGAGAATTAGGCTTGTGATAAATTAAGGAATGAAGGAAAACTGAACTATCTCAACATAAACTCAAAGAGAAAACCTTAGTATGCTTCTCCTTCTATCCTCCTTTTTTCCTCCCTTTCCTTTTTCCTTTAAGCAAATTAGAATTGGTTGAAGTAGTTGAAATACCTCATTAGTTAAGTTAACTAAAGACTCAACCATATTTTTAGTTAGGGGGAAAAGTAATAATCATAATAAGGGTTATAAATAAATAATAACTAGTAGGTGGGTCCCCTTGTGACTCCCTTCAGCTCTTAACAATCATAACATAACTAGTTAATTAAGAAAAACACCCCTCCTTGTGACTCCCATCATCACATTAAAATTCGACAATTTAGCTCATTGATATTTGAAATTACTTTCAAAAAATATATTACTTATATATCGAAAGAAAACATGTTGTCCAAAACTTCTGAAGTCAACTGTCATCAACAATAAATAACATAAAAACTCAAAAATCATACTTCCCACTCTGAGATGCAATCGTTCCTTTATTTCTACTGTCACCCTTTGAGTTTTTCGAATTTTCCTTTGGCTGCACTAAGCATTTAGGCCTAATATCGCTGATCACATGTGAATAATCATCCCTCAAATGCATCTGGGAAGTCACGGATTTATCAGAGCCATTCAAGGGTGAGGAAGGGGAAGAAATGGATTTTCCATTGTCGAGGGCATGGTGGGCCTCGGTTTTCAACCTTTTGCTAGCATGAGAGGACTGAATTGGTGATTGGACAAGTGCAACTTGGGAAATTTGGTTAACAGGCGAGGGAGCAGGTAAGGACAAATTGGGCCAACCACGATGTTTGAAGACTACCGGGTGGACAATCTCTTTCCATCTGTCGTTTTCAGGAACCTCGAGTTGTAATGAGACATGAGGGGGCACCGAAATACCAGGGGCTTGTGGAGCTTGGAAAGGAGGCCTTCCAGGCCTAGGTTGGACCACCTCTTTCCCAATCCATTTGAAAAATATGGCCTAAAACAACTGGCCTAACTCTTGCGAGTCAACATCAAAGTGTATGGAGAATCTTGGCCTTCTTGGGCCTCTGTTCCAATTACCTCTCCCTTGGTTGCCTCTGCCATGGCTACCTCGTCTGAAGCATATCATTTTTGCATGAAAGATTGACTAACAAATATTCCTTTACAACCATACATGACAACTCCTTAAAAATATGAAATAGACTTTGGATTAGCAACATATTGGACTCGTGCAATCCAATCCATATAAATTGTTTAACTATTGTCAATGAGCAGGGGGTGAACAAAAGGTCCTGGGATATGCAAGGGGTTTGTATTGAGTGAAACATGATATAATGAGGGGGAAAGAAACACAGTTATTGCTCAAAGACAACACAAAATCAACTGTAATGCAATCCAAAGAAAATATCACTGTGATCCAACCAAGAAACTAAGACTTCAAACTGCTTCAATACAAAATTCTTATTATCTGTAATTAAATTTTAGAACTGGGAGTGAAAAATGAATGTGGGAAGGCGATGGGTTTGTAATTAGCAAAAAGTGAAATAATAGTAGGGAAAGAGAGCAGATACTATTCATAAAATTAGTTAAGTAATCCATAAAACCATTCTGTAAAAGGAAATAACACCAACCAAATAATAACTATGATGAAATAATTAAATATGTAATCGATTCTGTACATTAACCTACTCATTGTTTGTAATCATATATTTGACACAATGTCATCAAAACAAGACAATATGCATTCCACAACAACCTGTAGAGGAGCTCTGTTTCTTCTCATTTATCCATTTAATATTTTATAACAGTCACTTATTTTCACTCTGTTCAACATCAAAATCAACCACTACCCATGAATTATTTCAATCATCAAATACAACCTCAAAGTTCATGCTCGATTATGTCCTTTAATTCATTTAATAATTAAATTGCAATGAGGTTATACTGTCATAGACCCCGTGCATGTCTGTGCCATTAAGCATGATATTCAACAATATACGTAATGGACAGCCAAGTACAACCAACAATATTTCAAATGTAAATATCCTAACTTTCCACTTAAAAAAACAGACAACAATCACCATTTCAACTCACACTATGTTGTGGAATACACAGACTGTTTGACAAAACACAAGAGTATTTTTGTGACTGTACGGATCCAATTTACTTTGACTCTAAACATTCACAACGCTGGGTTATAGATCAAATACAACGAGGCAACAACAATATGCCCGATGTCATAACACAAATCAATCAAATTGCAACAAATCCATGTTCAAAAACCCGTGACCCTCTCTAATGGTGCAATCAAATAATATCGATAACAAATACAATGGATGGCCATGCCATGATTCCAACAATTGCAATATTCCCATTCAACAATTTAAAATACACAGTCACAATAATTATTAACTCCACCTATCATGCTGTAGGAACACCACACATACCCACACATCTCATATGAAGCATCACTGTGCATTAACCAATTGTAAACTAATGTTGGGTTAACAGTTCAACCATTCCAATGTAAGAGACAACGACTGTGCATTCAATCCAATAACCATGATGGGCTTATCCATTTGATTATAATAACAAATGCAATGACCATATACCAAAGCCAACACCACTGTCAACATCATCAACAGAGATGAGCCAGAAATCGGGCACTGTCAACAATACACCAACAACTCATAACAACCAACAATCTACCTGACAGCCATAATAGTTTTCTCTATCAAAACTTGGGCTTGAGAAAATGGGGGTTTGCTCCGTGGACCAACACATGGAGAGATGGAGTCTACAAACATCATCGGGTAAGAACCTCTGAGACCAATGGTGCACACACAAGGTATACCACAATTAACTTCGCAGACATGGTGATAATTCCTGTGATAGGGGAGACTATGAACAGAGGAGCAAGGCTCAATTCTAGTTCTGCAACAATACATAGCACACACAGGGTATAACTATCGTGGCTCTCCCAATAAACCAACCAACAACGCTAAGATGAAACAGAGCAGAGAAGAATCAATATAACCCATGACGCAACTGTCAGTAGCATGAACAAACCCATACCCAAGCGAAACAATGCACAGTGACGCAAGGCGTTCAAACCAGTAAACCCCATAACAACAAAAGACTGGGTATGGTGATATGAATGCGTGGAGAAAACCAACCAGTCTAAACCAAATGAAACCCTCCAACTAAAACCAACAAGGATGATAGAGAGACTTTGTGGCTGCTAACACTTAAGACGACCAGTAACACTGTGACTTCAAACATTATTTGCAATGAAAACCAACAACGATTCATTCCAGAAAAATATCACAGATTTACATAGTTTCCATACTTAAGGAAAGAACAAACCCATACATTCTGAGCCAATATATATTTCATAACTAGATCATATTCATGGATGGAAAAAAGACATACCTGTAACCAAAATCACCTTAAAACACGAGTTGGCCGAGCGGTTCTTCTTCTGCTTGAAGGTCGGAGCCTATCCAAAACAAACACATTTGACTAATAGCCTGACTAGGGTGGTGGCCAATGGAAGGAGTAAGGGTGACGTGCAGTAAATTCACGTCGCCTCCACCCCTAGTCAATTAATTTCTTAGTACACACCAACAAGCTTCCCATTAATTCATTCAATTAAACAATGTACCGAAACCATCACCTACTAATTGCCAATAGCGCGACCCATATCATGTTTATCCATTTCTAACTTATGCAATAACATAAATAAACTATGTTTCATATAACTCAATCAAATCACATATCTATTAACTTATTAGATAGGATCATCAATGATCATTTCAATTTCAATGCATGTAGAGTAGTATATTAACATAGTTTAATTCCTTCCTTTAGCATTTTGTTACATCACTTTTATTTCTTTCCCATTGCTCTTATATTATATTACTAACATGTCTCTTGTGCAGGTGTCCCAGTAATGGATCCAAGAACAGATAGAAATGATAACAATGGATAACATAGGTCATTGTAACATAAAATTTGAACCTAGAGCAGCAGAACCAACACATAATAAGCCCTATCCATTGCCAATAAAAACAAGATCTCATCAACCATGTAAACACTGTCAAATAGTGGCTCAAACATCAAATAAGAGCCAGATATTATCTCCCAATATACAAAGGGGTCCCACCTACTAGTATTATTTATATTTTTAGCTTATAATAATAGGCCTTAACAATACTTTGCGGGCGAAAAAAAACTCGTTGCGATTTTTTAATAGTCAACAAATTGGTGACTCCACAGGGAAATTTGTTTCCAACAGATTTAGAACTCAGAACTCGTGGTCTCGCAGACAAAGAACAACGAGTCAAGAAGATATAACCTGAGTGATCATGTAATAGGGAGAAGTGAGCGGATTTAATGGAAAAATGACTGGGAAATTGGGAATAACTCATGAAAGTGTTAAGTATGAGGGGGTTTATCCCTGTATGCATGGCCATTCAACTAGATTTTACTATTTACTTCAAGGGGAGAAATTAATGGACTTTCTCTTAATTTCCCAAATGGATGAAGATATGAAAAGCATAAGCGGGAGATAACCAATCTCTTTATAAGACAACAATGAAAGAAGATAACAAACTCAAGGGTGATTTCAGGGGAAACATCGTAACAACTGTGTAAGATTGATTCTTATTGACTAACAATCCTTTGCAGGAGTGTCACTATGGTAGAACTGATCCAACATCATATTTTAACCAAGTTACCTAAAATATGGCAGGAAACCAAAATCATGACATAAGTCAAATTGCAAGTTTAAAACAACAATAATAAAATGACAAACGTAAAAGCAATAGGAAAATTTTCAAAACAGAAAGCAGAAATCAAACTATTGTAAAGAAGAAAAGAAAAGCGCAAAATTGAAATAAGATCTAGGTTACTAGTATACATAAGATCCAAACAACATTATAACTTTTCACATTGGTCCCTCGTAATGTTTCAAGCAAGAACTGTTAGTGCTATAGGAAAACAACTGCTCCTATAAATCCCTTAGAATGCAAAAGTTAGTATCCAGGACAAATGCAATTTTGAAAGTACCCATAAATAACACTCAGAACTCCGAGGTAATTATCAGCCCCTTAACACATATGATTGAATCATCAAGGTGGGTATGGATACTGATCAATTCATCAAGAGTTGTGTGTATAGGTATTTTAAAAGCGGTACTAGCATCAGGTAAGCCAGGAAACATGCATTTATAAGTCATGGTACCCCAATTTGTGATAAGTGTGGTTTTGTGAACATCTGCCCTTTTCCCCTTGATTTTACTGTAACCCAAAAATTTGTCAAGTAAGGGCTTCATCTGTGATCTTGCAACTTGTCGCAGAATCATTTTCATATTGAGGGGAGGAAAATGATTTCTCATAACAACCTGACTAAAATTGCGAAAGTTAATGCAGGTTCTAATACGATCAGTGGTCTTCGAAACATGTAACCAATTGGAAACCCATTCAGGGTAGACTGGAAAAATAATTCCAACCCTTAAGAAATTTTCCAACTCCCTTTGAAAGGTTGCTTTAAATGCAGAGTTAATAGGTCTTTGTTTTTGTCTAGCTGGTTTCATGCCTTCCTTGAGGGGGATAGCATGCTGTATAAGACCAGGATCAAAACCACGAAGATCCTTATAATACCAAGCAAAAACATCGTGAAATTCACCAAGTATCTTGGCAAATCTCATTTCTTCTTTATCAGAATATTGGTCACTTATTTTAACATTCCTTGGAGATCCGAGTGCCCCAATGTTCAAAGAGATGGTTTTACCCACCTTCTTTCTTGAATCCTCTTCTCGCTGTTTCTCTTTATTGCCTACATCACTTGATGAAAACGAACTCTCAAGAGGAGTCAAGCCCTTAGGAATCTTATTGTCTTCTATGTATATCATTTCCTTAGGCTTAAGAGGTTCATCTTGAATGAAAACATGGATGCTCTCATCGTTAGGGAGGGCCTGCCCAGATTCTACATTGTCAGGGATATGTGGATGATATAGGGATTGAAAAGAACAATCAAGTCTGTGAGGCAAAGGTTGTTGATTAGGAGAGGCTGCAAAGACAGCTAACCGATCAACCATTGAATTCAACTCCCTTTTAACATGAGTGATGTTGAAAGATAATAGGTTCGAGATAAGTGCCCAAACAATTTGGGTGTATCGTTTCATCAACTTGTTTCTAGGAGAATATATCTTATGTACCAGGTTCACAACAAGCTCCGAATCTCCAAAAACTGAAAGGTGACCACAACCAAGATTATAATCATTTCCAATGCCTAGTAATAAAGCTTCAAATTCAGTGACATTGTTCGTGCAAGCAAACTCCAACCCGTAAGACAAATTATGATTTTTCCCTAAATGGGAAACCAAGATAATGCCAGCCCCATTACCTCTATTAGAGCGTGAACCATCAAAGTGAATGTGCCACATATCATCATCTAAATTGATTTTTTCCAAAGGAATATTCTCCTCCTCAACCAAGATGGAACACACTCCTAGGTCCTCTTCAAAATAGTTTACATTAGATTGCGGAACACTCTCTATGTAGGGTGAAATTATTCCCTCTCTAAGGACTATACTTTTCTTACCATTCCGAGGCACAAATAAATGAGTCTCATCAAGTGAGAGGTATCCACCTGTTAAGGCTTGCCAATCTCTTCCCAAGATAATTGAGTAATTTCTTACAGGCATATAGATTACCTGAATGCTGAGGGTCGTACTTATTTCAGGATGAGCACACAAAACTAAGGTCACATCTTTAATATCGCCTATGGTTGTTTTTTGTAGACTATTATAGGAGATAATTCTTCTGGAATTTTCATTAGTACACGACAATCCTAGCTCTTCCATAATAATATTCGACATCACACTTGGGCCCGAACCGCCATCAATGAGTCAACAATGGGAAATCTTATCCATAATTTTTACAAAAATATAAAAAGGGGGATTTTTTTATAGGGTACCTAAAGTTATGTACACCTACTTTGTTTACGGATGAATACTCTTCGTTAATCTCTTCAGAAATATTGGCTACAACATAAGCTTTTCCTTCCATGAATTGTTTTAGAAGCATATGTTGTTCAGGGACAACAACCATGTCTAGGAGGGTTGCATCTGCTTTGATGTTGGCCAATTGATTTAAGATATTGTACTTGGAAGAGGGGAGAGGGGAAGTAATTCCTTGACTCTCAAGAACCTTAGGAACCTTCACAGTAGCAGCGGGTGAGGCTGAGCTCGGGCTAGAATAACTACGGGGAGGATCAAATTTTCCCTTGGGAGCATAGGCTTTGTTCCTAGTATTGATGACCATGACATATTTGGGCTCTGCAAAATCTAGGACACCGATAGTATCTTTTGGTCTCTTACCAAGGATCTTATATCTGGCACTCTTATTTACCTCACATGTGGTTTCCTCGTGGTGTTCCTCGCAGAAGTTACACCAACTTCGAGGCAATATAGCTTTAAGCTGAAAATTATTTTCAACTGGATTTCTAAAGGGGGGTGCAGAAGAGGATGGAGCTCCAAGTATGAGAGGGGAGATAGTTCCCTTTCGCTCAAACGCTATCATTCGATTATTCATGTCTTGAACTAGCTATAAGAGGGCGGACATGTCTGTCTGTTTAATTGATTCTCCCTGGGGGATACCTATTCTTTCAAGATGTTCTTCATACTCTGAACAAGCATACAGAGAAAAATCGAGATTATCAATGGATTTTTCCTCAAGCCTATGATGGTAGGGGGAAGGTAATGCATTGTACTAATGCATGAAATCGGCTTGGTTATGAGGTCAAATTAGTTTAGGGATCTGATTGTATAACTTGGTGAAACATAAGTTGAAGGACTTGAAGGTCTCACCATCCTTATATATGATGTTATTGTATTCACGTAACTTCTCGGTTGGGATTTTAGATTGCCCATAAGTGTATCTAAACCAATAGATTAACTCCTCCCAAGTAGACAAACTCTTATGAGGAAGGTCAAAGAAATTAGCCGTAGCCTTTCCTTCCAAGGAATTGACAAATAAGCGCATGCAAGTATCATTGTCGTTGGCCCCTATATTATGACAAGCAATAGAAAATTCCACCAGGTGTTCGTTTGTAGTGACAGTGTTATTTCCTGAAAACCTAGGAAGATGTTGTTTGAATTTAGGAAGTGGACGAGTAGCAGGTGCTAGGTTAAGAGGAGAGGAAACATGCCAAAGCATGTTTGTGGCGTCTTCTTCAAACTAAAAAATCCCATACTTTTTAATGACTTTGGTGGGATTTGTGGTAGATTGGACAGGGATATGGTGGCTATATAAGCTACCAATCACTGACAAAGATGAATATTGAGAAGAGGAAGCACTTCCCGTTCCACCAAAGACACCACTAGATTCCATCTTGTGGATGATAGATGAGGGAAAGAAAGACAAACTAGATGAATCAGACAAATTTCTCCTTAGAGCACTTTGTTGGGTAGATAACACAACATTCCTTCTTCCTATTTCAACAATAGGATTAATTTCAGGTGATAAGCCTCTTCTTCTTCTTCTAGAAGCACGAGAGTCTAAGGACATGTAAGAAGGGCCAAAACTGAAGAAAAAAGAAGCTTACTTCTGATTTCTAGGCTATCTACGTCCAACTTCTAATCGTTCTTGAACACTAATATCTCGTTCAATTGCCGCCCATGAATGATTAAGCTCAACACAAGTATTGGTAGTGTCTAAAATGATGTTAAACATGTTCAAAGAAATGCTGGTCTGATCTTGAAGACCGGGTTCAATATTGGGATGCCTTGCAACAGGCACAATCATTAAGAATTAAAACAATCAAAGAATCAATATCATAAAAATAGATGTATTGATGAAAATCAAGTATAAAAATTAACCAGAGAGATATCGAAGATCTACCTAGTATGGTCGCCAAATAAATGTTGAGGAAAAGATATGGAATGATTTTACTCAAGAATTTTTAGATTCTGCTTGGCTAAATCAAAATAGACGAGAATGTCACCCTAGGTTTATAGCCATCAAAATTAAAATCCTAACTCACAAGTATCCGTTACAAGTGCTCATGCTAGTCTTTTTCACAAATAAAAGCTTGCTGGAAAATTCATTTTAATATGATTTTTTGAATATAATAGTTGCTGAAAACAAGTGTAAAGACAAAAGTAAGACACCAAGATGATAATCAAGACAGATGAGACATAAAGCAATCCTTTATTTCATTCCAATTCACCAAAGAGTCACTCTCTTTACAAAATCTCATACATAAATTTTAGACCAAAGTCAAACTTAGAGATCCCTGATGGAACATACAAAAGGACCTCTGACAGAAAATCAAAACCGAACTCGAAAAGATGGATCATCTTGCGACACATTGCTTCCCACTTGACTTTGCACAATAGCCTTTTTCAGTCATGAAAACTAATTCACAAAAAGACAAGTCTACACAGACTATCAAAGATAGATCAACACCTCTGAAAAACAAGTGTCTGAATGATGTAATTCAACCCTGAATGTTGCTGTCTACAATAAGACCCTGCTATCATAACAGAGAATTGGGCTTGTGATAAATTAAGGAATGGATGAAAACTGAACTATCTCAACATAAACTCAAAGAACAAACCTTAGTATGCTTCTCATTCTATCCTCCTTTGTTCCTCCCTTTCCTTTTGCCTTTAAGCAAATTATAATTGGTTGAAGTAGTTGAACTACCTCATTAGTTAAGTTAACTAAAGACTCAACCAACTTTTTAGTTAGAGGGAAAAGTAATAATCATAATAAGGGTTATAAATAAATAATAACTAGTAGGTGGGACCCCTTGTGACTCCCTTTAGCTCTTAACAATCATAACATAACTAGTTAATTAAGCAAAACACCCCTCCTTGTGACTCCCTTCATCACATTAACATTTCACAATCTAGCTCATTGATATTTGAAATTACTTTCAAAAAATATATTACTCATATATACAAAGAAAACATGTTGTCCAAAACTTCTGAAGTCAACTGTCATCAAGAATAAATAACATAAAAAATCAAAAACCATATTTCCCACTCTGAGATGCAATCTTTCATTGATTGGTGTTGTCACCCTTCGATTTTTTTGAATTTTCCTTTGGCTACGCTGAGCCTTTAGGCCTAATCTCGCTGATCACGTGGGAACAATCATCCCTCAAATGCATCTAGGAAGACACAAATTTATCAGAGCCATTGGAGGGTGAGGAAGAGAAAACAATGGATTTTCCTTTTTCGAGGGCATGGTGAGCCTGGGTTTTCAACCTTTTTCTAGCATGAGAGGATTGAATTGGTGGGAGGATAGGTGCATCTTGGGAAATTTGGTTAACATGCGGGGGAGCAGGTAAAGACAAATTGGGCCAACCACGATGTTGGGATACTACCGGGTGGACAATCTCTTGCCATCCATCATTTTCAGGAACCTCGGGTTGCAATGAGATATGAGGGGCATGAAAATACCAGGGGCTTGTGGAGCTTGGAAAGGAGGCATTTCAGGCCTAGGTTGGACCACCCCTTGCCCAATCCAATTGAAAAATCCAGCCTAAAACAACTGGCCTAACTCTTGCGAGTCAACATCAAAGTGTATGGAGAATCTTGGCCTTCTTGGGCCTTTGTTCCAATTACCTCTCCCTTGGTTTCCTCTGCCATGGCTACCTCGGCTGAAGAAGCTCATTTCTACATGCACGATTGATTAACAAATATTCCTTTACAACCATACATGACAACTCCTTAAAAATATGAAATAGACTTTGGCTCAACAACATATCAGAATCATGTAATCCACTCCATATAAATTGTTTAACTATTGTCAATGAGCAGGGGGTGAACAAAAGGTCCTGGGATATGTGAGGGGTTTGTATTGAGAGAAACATGATATAATGAGGGGGAAAGAAACATGATTACTGCTCAAAGACAACACATAATCAACTGTAATGCAATCCAAAGAAAATATCACTGTGATCCAACCAAGAAATGCGACTTCAAACTGCTTCAATACACAATTCTTCTTGACTGTAATTAAATTTTAGAACAAGGAGTGAAAAATGAACGTGGGAAGGCGATGGGGTTGTAATTAGCGAAAAGAGAAATAATGGTAGGGAAAGAGAGAGGATACTGTTCATAAAATTAATTAAGTAATCCATAAAACCATTCTATAAAAGGAAATAACACCAACCAAATACTCACTGTGATCAAATAATCAAATACTATGTGAAATATTCAATCGATTATGTACATTAACCTACTCATTGTTTGTAATCAAACATTTGACACAATGTCATCAAAACAAGACAATACGCATTCCACAACAACTTGTAGAGGAGCTCTGTTTCTTCTCATTTATCCATTTAATATTTTATAACAGTCACTTATTTTCACTTCGTTCAACATCAAAATCAATCGCTGCCCATGAATTATTTCAATCATCAAATACAACCTCAAAGGTCATGCTTGATTCTGTCCTTTAATTCATTTAATAATTAAATTGCAATGGGGTTATACTGTCACAGACCCTGTGCCTGTATGTGCCATGAAGCATGATATTCAACAACATACGTAATGTAAATCCAAGTACAACCAACAATATTTCAAATGTAAAGATCCCGACTTACCACTTAAAAACACAGACAACAATCACCATTTCAACTCACACTATGTTGTGGAATACACAAACCGTTTGACAAAATGCAAGAGTATTTCTGTGACTGTACAGGTCCAATTTACTTTAACTCTAAACATTCACAACACTAGGTTATCAATCCAATACAATGAAGCAACAATAGTATGCTCAATCTCATAACACAAATCGATCAAATTGCAACAAAGCCATGTTCAAAAACCCGTGACCCTCTCTAATGGCACAATCAAATAATATCGATAACAAATACAGTGGATGGCCATGCCATGATTCCAACGATTGCAATATTCCCATTCAATAATTTAAAACACACAGTCAAAGTAATTATTAACTCCACCTATCATGTTGTAGGAATGCCACACATACCCACACATCTCATATGAAGCATCACTGTGCATTAACCAATTGTAAACTAATGTTGGGTTAATAGTTCAACCATTCCAGCGTAAGAGACAATGACTGTGCATTCAATCCAATTAACCATGATGAGCTTATCCATTCGATTATAATAACAAATGCAACGACCAAATACCAAAACCAACACCACTGTCAACATCATCAACAAAGATGAGCCAAAAATCGAGCACTGTCGACAATACACCAACAACTCATAACAACCAACAGTCTGCCCGACGACCATAACGATTTCCTCTATCAAAAGCTGGGCTTGAGAAAACGAGGGTTTGATCTGTGGACCAACACAGGGAGAGATGGAGTCGACTACCATCATCGGGTGAGAACCTCTAAGACCAATGGTGCACACACAAGGTATACCACAATTAACTTCGCAGACAAGGTGATAATTCCCGTGATAGGAGAGACTATGAACATAGGAGCAAGGCTTCATTCTGGTTCTGTAACAATACTTAGCACACGCAGGGTATAACCCTCGTGGCTCTCCCAATCAACCAACTAACAACGCTGAGATGAAACAGATCTGAGAAGAAGTGATATAACCCACGACGCAACTGTCAATAACATGAACAAACCCATACCCAAGTGAAACAATGCACAGTGACGCAAGGCGTTCAAACCAGTAAACCCCATAACAGAAAAAGACTGGGTATGGTGATATGAATGCGTGGAGACAACCAACCATTCTAAACCAAATGAAACCCTCCAACTAAAACCAGTAAGGACGACATAGAGCCTTTGTGGCTGCTAACACTCGGGACGACCAATAACACTGTGAATTCAAACATTATTTGCAATGAAAACCACCAACGATTCATTCCAGAAAAATATCACAAATTTACACAGTTTCCATACTTAAGGAAATCACAGACCCATACATTCCAAGTCAATATCTATTTCATAACCAGAGCAGATTCATGGATGGCAAAAAGGCATACCTGCAACCAAAAGCACCTTAAAATGCGAGTTGGTCGAGCAGTTCTTCTTCTGCTTGAAAGTCGGAGCCTAACCACAACAAACACATTTGAACAATAGCCCGACTAGGGTGGCGACCAGTGGAAGGAGTAAGGGTGATGTGCAGTAAATGCACATCGCCTCCACCCCTAGTCAATTAATTTATTACTACACGCCAGCAAGATCCCCATTAATTCATTCAATTAAACCATGTATCGAAACCATCACCCACTAATTGCCAATAGCGCAAACCATATCACGTTTATCCATTTCCAACTTATGCCATAACATAAATCAACCATGTTTCATATAACTCAATCAAATCTCATAGCTATTAACTTATTAACTAGGATCATCAACGATCATTTCAATTTCAATGCATGTAGAGTAGTATATTAGCATAGTTTAATTCCTTCCTTTTGCATTTTGTTACATTGCTTTTATTTCTTTCCCACTGCTCTTATATATTATTACTAACATGTCTCTTGTGCAGGTGTCCTAGTAATGGATCCAATAACATATAGCAATGATAACAATGGATAACATAGGTCGTTGTAACATAAAATTTGAGCCTAGAGCAACAGAACCAACACGTAATAATCCCTATCCATTTCCAATAAAAACAAGATCTCATCAACCATGTAAACAATGTCGAACAATGGAACGCACATCAAATAAGAGCCAGATATTATCTCCCAATCTACAAAGGGGTCCCACCTACTAGTATTATTTATATTGTTAGCTTATAATAATAGGCCTTAGCAATACTTTGTGGGCGAAAAAAATCTCGTTACGATTTTTTAATCGTCAACACCATGGTTGGTCCTTATTCCTTTGTGTAGTAGTTGGATGCATAGACTAGTGGGGAATTGCCTTGAGCAATGATGCTTATTTGTAATTTGAACTATTCTTAGATCAATTATCTTAAGAGTTAGATCTATATCTTTTGAATTTTCAAAATATAATGAGAAATACAATGGCAATAGATGATTTGTGAATCATGATTATTATGTATTTTGGAGAACAAAAATGATTATAACAACATTCCCATTGTTGCTCCTTATTCCTTTGTGCAATAGCTGGATGCAGAGACTAGTGGAGCATTTTGTTGAGCAGTGATGCTTATTTTCCATTTGACCTATTCTAAGATCAAAGACTTAGGTCTATATCTTCTGAATTTTTCTTAAATATAATGAGAAATACAATGGTGATAGAATACTTGTGAATCACAATTATTATGTTGTTATACTATTACATGTATCATTTATGATTTATTATGTTACATGTAATTATGTATAATATTTTAATGATTATGGCTCAATTTTCATATATTTTAATTTTTTTAGTATTTTGGGTGGGGTTTCCTATGTTGGAGACCTCGATGTCACCTACGACGTTTCCTAGATTTTGGCGGTGCTTCCACACTTCCCCCAATGAATTGCCTTATTATCGCATCCCTGCATCCTGAAAACTTGGTGGAACATTGAAGAATTGTGTCAGAGCATATGAACACTTAATCTCTGTATCAAATAATTATATTTGATTAGAAGGTGTTTGTACCCTCCTATCTCATAGAGGCAGTTGGCTATGCCATAGATGTATGGTTAGGGGGTGGACTGATTATGACTTTCTTCACATCTTGACATTGTAGAACTTCTGCTTTCCATCAAGTTTACAAGGCTACCTCACATCAACCATGGATTCACATGCTTGCAAAAAGTACATTCTAACACCTAACTCAGGCTAAACTCACACTTAAACATCCAATTCTACAACTCAAGATCATGAAACATAAACAATTTTTTAATTTAAATTCAAAATTATGCATATACATATATATACATGTTCAATATTTAATTTAGTCCATAATTATTTCAGTGTCATGCACAACCATCATGCAAAGAATCTTTGTTTTGATGTAATTTCACATCATTCAACCATCATGTATGCATGATGGTTGAATGATGTGAAATTACATCAAAACAAAGATTCTTTAAACCATAAAGGCCAACATCCAACTATTTATTAAATTATTTTTTTGTAAAGATATAATCAAGTGAAGGATCCTATCTTGGAAGTAAATTTTTACTTTGTTTCCTGAAGCAATTATATGTGTTGGAAATAACATCCAATATCTTCGTATTTTACGTGTTTAACAAGTGTTTCCAATGTGTCAAACAAGTATTAGTTGGAAAAATATGTGCTAAATTGAAATGAACTAGTGTCAAGAGTAGTAAGACAAGTGTCTATTAACTATAATAAAAAAGTCATACCGGTAAAATGTGGAGAATATCCAGTGTTATAAAGGCATATGCAACCCCATAAAGTGAAAAATGTGTTTTCTAGTCTTTTTAAAATGTGGAGAATATGCACAATATGTTATAAAAACATATGTAGCCTTGTAATATTTTCCGTTGCATATATTTTTCTACGTATTCGTCAATATGTTTTATCATGATAGAAATGGAAAAATTTATTCGTATCCCAAGCTACTATATTAAGCAAGCCATGTGGGGATTTTCATGTTTTTGACTTTTAATGCAAAATAAAAATTTCACCTCACAAGGAGGTTTTCCGTATTTTAACCCTATGAACTTATAACCTTTGGGTTGTTATGAAATCTCATAAAAAAAAAACAGCCGTATTGGACAATATTTTACTTAACAACTCCAATCAGGAATACGATCTAAGAGAAAAGATACCAAATGCATGCCAACAAGTTTAATACTTCTAGGCAATCTTATCATGCATAAATTAGGTTTGAAAATCACTTTATGAAAACAAGGATTACAATAGTAAATTTTCCCTATTTTCTTCAAGATTAATGTTAAAACCTTTTACAATTTCACCCTTAACTTATGTCAAATCGAGAAGACATAAAAGTGTTGGAAATTTCCAAATCATGAAGATAAAGAGTGTTTAAAATCAATTTTGGACAACTGAAAACTTCACACACACGCGCGCACACACACACACACACACACACACACACACACACACACACACACACACACACACATGAATTTCATTTACATACCATAGCCTTATTTCAATGCTAGTACAATTCTCTAGTTCTCCAAAACCCTAATAAGGGAAAACCAAGAAAAACCTAGCCAACACCAAGGAGCTCCAACAAGTAAACATCACACTGGCAAGTCATCCTAGGAAATACATTTTCTCTTCTCCACTCAACAAACAAAATCTAGGGTTTAATTACAAAACCCTAGCTCCAATGTCTCCAAGGGTTGAAACTCTAACCCTAGTATTCAAGATTCTCTAAGCGTCCCAAGAAACCATAGCACCTCCAAGACCAGAGAGATAAAGTATAATGAGAGAGAGAGAGAGAGAGACAAAATCTAGGGTTTAATTACAAAACCCTAGCTCCAATGTCTCCAAGGGTTGAAACTCTAACCCTAGTATTCAGAGAGAGAGAGAGAGAGAGAGAGAGAGAGAGAGAGAGAGAGAGAGAGAGAGATGCTATTGTCTAACAAAATATGATAAATATACAATGAATATGAAAGGACTCTCTCCTTTACATGTATGAGAGGTAAGGGAGGCCAAAAATACATATGTGGTTCTAAACCCTTACAAGAAACGTGCAAAATCACAAGTAGGATCACAAATGTGAAGCCTTACACTCCAAGGGTACACATGTCAAGCTCCAAGGTGATGTTGTACATGAGAAAAGATTAAGTGCAAGGGCATTCCACAATATTTGTGCAATTCTCCTTCTACAAGCCTCCAAATACTCTAATTCTCATCCTAAGCTATGTGTTCCATTGGGGATACTACGCATACATGAATACTGTGGCAACCCAGGCATCCCAAAGTCAACTCCATGCATTCATGAAAGCATCCAAGCTACCTTATGTTGTCTAGGGATTAATTCTCTCCTACAGAATGCCAAATGCTCCTCCTCAAATGTAGGGCATCCTCTTAAGCAAACAACCAATTTACATGTAGCCACCATGAAGAATATCCCAAATTCTTTGAATATCTCCAATTCTCCAAGGAATAATGTCATGTAAGAATTCAAATGAGGTCAAGCAATCACTGAGTAATCCACCTCTAATGTGTAAATCCATCATGGACCATTTAGGAGCTAATTGTACACCATGTACCTCAAATCTCATGAAGCACCCCAAACATGGTGTAAACACTTTTAGAGTATCCACAAAAGCTAACACTATGTGATTAACAAAACTAATGATAATAAGAATTATTTAGAAGATCTTGATTTGGTAGAGCATTAGACCTTTGATTTCTTCAAATATTTAACCTTGCGAGGAGTCGTGATACTCATTTTCATAATAAAGTTAATTGGCACTCCATTGAAGTTCATGTTGATTGATTGTATCCTATCCTATTCACCCATGTTATTAAGTATATTGCATTGATGTTTCTTCAAATACACTTGAGCAACATTCAATAAGAGATTTAAATTACTAAGAACTTGAGTTATGCCCAATTGAAAGCAAATTTGGGGAATTTCATGAAGCTTTTAGGTTAATTACAACTTGCCCAAATCACATGAATATGTCCTTTATCTTTAAGGTGAGCTATTTTTTGGGGGAGACATCATGTTAGGTGGTCAATATGATTCTCTCTATTGGGAACTATTTGAACCTAACATATTGTGGGGTGTTTCCCTTACCTAATGCTAGCCTTTGTATTTGTTCTCATTCTTTGATTTTTGTTCTAATGCTCGAGGTGTCTTGAAGCATAGGGTTGGTATGTTTTTGTAGGTTTGCATTGTTGGAGGAGGAAATGCTACTCAAACATTTATCTAAAATGGAATTGTTTATGGGAAGTTTTGTGTTAAGTTTCTCAGACATTTGTCCAAAATGGAATCACTGATGGGAAGCTTCTTGTTGTGTGAGAAGAGGAAGATACATTGATTTTTAGAACTCCTCGTGATCAATATTTTTTTCTTTTCATAAGTTAAAATTCATTGCATGGTAATTGATATACTCACCTTACCATTTTGTAACAATTTCACTTGCATAGATTTGACATACATTATGCATATCCCTACTCAATTGCACATGCCTTACTCTACTTGTGCATATAATTAGTTTTCACATTGTGTACTGGAATTGTGTCTCGAGGGTCTCTGGATCCAACAATCTAATTTGTCGATGTTGCTGGACTTCGTTGGGACTAAAAAATCTAAACTTATTTTTGCTTCTTTAGATTCCAAAAAGGCATGGACTAAGTTGCTTTGCAGGCTCTATCTTGTTTATTTATTCACTTTGATGTTATAATTTATTTGTCTCTTGACACTAGTTGCAATTACATCATTAGACTTCATATGAAACAAGAAGATTAAGGTACATTAGGAAATTAGACAATTAACAAGAGATGCTATGATTTTGGCCATCATGTCTCAATAGTTTGGGGTGAGAGTGATGAAAATTGGGACCATTAGCTAATTGAAAGTACATGTGTGACAACATGCATCTCTATAACTATTTTGGAAGTTGATAACACATTTCAATTTAATCCAAACATATCTTCTAGTAATTTGGTTACCTTGAAAGTGCAATCTCGAGGACATATTTGTACATTGATTTATTAGGTTGCATTCTTTGTAACGTGTTTCTTTCAACATATTTAATTTGTAATAGAAGCTGTAGTGAAGCATCTCTATATTGCATTGTAATGGTTTTCCAAGATCCCCATTTACTAAATCATGTTTGTTGTCTTTACGATAATTATGTACTATTCCCTTTCATGTATCTGTTCTTGTCTTTCTTTTTGTGGATATGCTCTTTAACTTCTTAGTTCTCATTTCTTTGTTTCCTTTTTAGTGGTCTTTCCTTTCAAGTAATTATGAGGTTGGTTTGATTTTTAAGCAGACAAATCCTTTCAAGAGATTCTACATATTATTGAGTTAGCATTGGGTCCATATCATTGTCCTAATCTTGCCTAAAAGATGTCCACCATTAGATGTTAACATATTCCTTCATATGAGTTATAAATTATGGCTATATTATACTTTGTCAATTTAAAGTGGTTTATATTTTTTACTCGTAGAAATTTATAGATGATGTATTATTTCTAAAAACACAGTAAGTTGCCATTCATCCATGATCAATACAGGAAATGATTCAAATGCTAGTGCTCATTTAAATTTTTTATGGATTGTTAAAAATATTATATTATCTCAATTGACACAAGATAAAACATTAATGTTTTTTCCTTACATTGAAATTTGTGTTTCCATTTGCATTAAATCTAGTTCCTCATTTTGCATTCACCTAACAATTATGCATCGATTATTCACTTTAAATTGTTTTATTTTGTTTCAATATGTCTTATTTTGTGGTTAGTTATGTGTTGGTATCATTGTCTATTTGCATCATCTTCTGTCACATTTTTTTTTTTCTGTTTTGCACAACTTTGTTGCTTTAGGTGTAGGATAAATGGTACTCAAAACAAACCCTTTTTCAATGTGTTTCTTGGTGCTTCTTTGGTTGAAATCCAACTGGTGATTTGCGTTCCACCTTGAAAATGTGTTTTTCTCCATTTTTTGGATATCCCTAGGGGGTTTTGGCATCTTTAAATCTATTTGTGACCTGACAAGGATGCGTTTATTGTTGGATCCATTGGAATGGGCCAAATTTTCTTTGTCGGATCTTGGAAAGGGTGGTCAAAAACATGCATTTTAATTACCTTTATCCTATGGATTTTTATTTGTAACATTGGTTTTATCATTGTAATTTGTGCCTCTAAAACGCATAAGCGTCGTTTTGCCTACTACATCATTGTTTACATTGACTATTATGACAATATACATGCATTCATTGTTTGACTTAACATCGTTACGTCCTTTGCATTGATATTGCATCAATTTCATTGTATCTTTTAGCACTCTATTAATGTACATTTTCGGTTAAACATTCGCACCATTAACATATTTTTTTTATGTTAATATTTATATTGATTAACATCTAATATGGTGTACATTCATAAGTATGATTTAACCTACTTTCTTAAGATTGCCTCCCTCTAAAGTTGCATTTAGAGTCACAACAAGGTTGTGAGAGGAGGCAAGGCCTTACCTTTCTCTACGTCCATATCAATCCAAGATCATAAGGGTTGGTATCAACTCTTGAAAGGTTAATCCTTCAAAAATAATTTCTTGAAAGGTCTCACTAGGTTAGGTTTGTCTTTTTAAGTGGCAAGTTCTTGAAAGTTGCTACCAAGTTGATCTCGATGTTAAGCTTTGTGAAGGGTTGGAAAAAGGATCTTTGATATCCACTCATTTGGTTAAAGGGACATGGATGTACCCATCCCACTTTTCATTTCATTTTAATAAAAGCATATATTCAAGGTGATAGAATAACGTGATCTATAAAAAATATTATAAAGGAAGAGGGGTTCTTCAAAATCAACAAGAGGGAAGTTACCAATGCCATTTTTTTAGTTGTATATATTTTAACATTTTGTTATTTTAACGATTGGTTTAAGCTATACAACTCTTTTATTACAAGATTACATTACTATTATGGATATTTTACAATGTGTTTTGATATTCAACATTTTGAGCCCTAAAATTCAAAGCACAAAGTTTAAGTCAAAAGTTCCATTTTTAACTTTTTACTTGTTAATAGTTGATTAACTATGGTTTTTGAATGAGAAATTCCATACAATGACTTATCTGCTTTATAATATTTGTAAAGGATCATCTACATTCTAAATCCCCTAGTTGGAGGACATGCATACCAATAGGATACCATTCCCCCCTTTGATCTTCCTTATCAATCCAACCATGATATTGATTAGGCATTGAAAGAGATTTTAACAACACTAATGCTTTCCATCATTCAATGAAGTCAAATGCATTGGTTTCCTTTCCTAATTTGAGTTATTGGATTCATGTCTCCTCTTCCCCATCCAAAAAAGAAGTAGTGTGAGGAAACTAGTTGAAAAGGGGTTGACTCCTTATTCATATCTATCTATATCACACTTCTTAGTATAGTATATGGATTTTTCACTTTGTACACTTCATTCACATATCCCTTCGATGTGGATGTGGACAATATTCATTGTGCACTTGCCATACATTCCCTGCCCATGCATGACATGGGAGCTTTCCACTTCTCATTGCGATGGACTACATTCCTTTAAGTCACATTGTCATAGCTTAAGTGTACACTTATGGGCTATCCACATGATACATAACATTATGATAGGGTCCCTTTTCTATTGTCACCTCTCGACTTTGACATATGGTTGCATGTTTGGCCTTTCTAAGCCCTCTAATATTTGATTTGATTGATTGATTTTTTTCTTCCACACATGTGTGTAATTTCTAATTAATTAATTAATTTGTTTATATATATATATATATTTTAATTTAATTATTATTATTATTAATATTTTTTTCTTATAAAATTCACTTTACCGCTATTTTTTCTAATTATTTTTTTTTTTGGNCGGATTTTTCTCTTTAAACTTGTTCCTTGGGTGGGGAAGTTTAAATTTGTTTTTTTGGTTTTTATTTTTAAAAGGAGGATGAGAAAGGAGCCTCATATGATTTTCCTTTTTAAATTTTATTTATTTATTTTTTAAATTTTATCTTAAAAACAATGTTCTTTCTAGTTTTGAGTTTTTTTCTTCGTCTACTCCCTCCTGTCCTCCTTTTAAATGTTTTTTTTTGCAATAGTACTTGTATGCTAGGTCATGGTCTAAAAATGTTGCAATTTTAACATGGAAAAAGCAATGGGTGCTATTGGTTGCATCACTTTTCAATTCATGCATTGTTTTTAAGGTTTTTGTTTGCAACAATACAAATTATTAAGGCCATAGTTGTAAACACGCTGCAATTTTGACTCCAAAAAAAATGGTTGCCACTGATAACACCACTTTTTGATTCTATGGTTTATTTTAAGATTTTTTTTCATAATGGTATCTGTTGTTAAGGCCATAGTTGCAAACATTATGCAATTTTAACCTTGAAAAAAAAACGTTGATTTTGAGGGCACCCATTTTTGACTTTGGAGTTAATTTTAAGGTTTTTGTTCACAAAAATATCGGTTGTTAAGACCATGTTTACTAACATGTTACAATTATAATCCCCAAAAAAAGGTGATTCCAGGAGCACCTCTTTTTGATTTAGGATTGATTTTAAGTTTTTTGTTTGCAACATTATATGGATTCAAGTCCATGGGTGCAAAATATTGTAATTTCAACCTCGGAAAAATAGTGATTATGGGAGTACCACTTGTCGATTCGGGGGTTAATTTTGGTGTCTTTGTCCCCAAAATATGGGCTTTTAGGGCTATAGTTCTTGTTTTAAGATTACAATTTCCATTTTGAGTCGATAACTGTGTTTAAATATTTGAGACCGACCTTAGGAGACTTGGAGACCTCCCAAGTAACCAAAATATTTATCAAAAATTAACTCAAATCGAGCCAACTAAAATCTCAAACAAGGCCATTGAATGTAACCCTGCGATCCAATCTTATGTGCTTCCATTTTTGCAATGTAGGTTGCATAAGTAAGTTTTCCTTTCATATGAAAACTTCACTTAGTTGATCATATTGACCCAAAGGCAAACATTCTCCTAAACTAGATAAGTGGCACAAATATCATAAATGCAACACTCATACAAGCATGAAGTGTTGTTCTCTTTAAATAAAAGATTCTAAGACTTTACATTTGAGCACCAAACCTTCTAAACCGGTCCAAGTTTTAACATGTCAACTTGAAAATTCTTCACTTAAACAAGAATCTACATCTCAAGTTGACAAATTCAACCTCTCAACCTAAAAATAAAACCTTTCAACCACCCCCCCTCCAACCAAATTTGGGGTGATGTGTATTATTAATCTCTTGACTCTCATACACATTACGTTGGATGTGTAAGCCTTTGAACTTGTACCTTAGACCTAGATCTTGATCCTTCTTTAGTACACTTAATTTTTTTTTTCATGGGAAAACCTTGTGTAAAACTCTCCATGTATTACCCCATGATCCATGGATGGTAAACAAGGTAAACCGTTGGACTTGATTATGTAGAGCCTAACCTTGAGGGGATCAAGAGAGTCAAACTCATGACCTCCCCAACTTTGGAAAGAGATATCATGTCTGTCTCATGATTGCTTGAGCTAACCCTCAAGGCTTAGTATACACTTTAACTATGAGCACTAGTTGGACATTAAGATTGACCCTATGCCTATTGCTTCTCTTGTCATTCCTTGATCTCCATTAGACCCTATTTCTTGGAGATTTCCTTCCTTAGAGCCTCACTTTTTGCAGGAAGTTCTTTGTGACCTTCCTCCCATTTCGTCTAGACTTCTATCGCCCATTCTCCTCTTCCTCCTGTCTCCTTGGCCTTTGTTTCCTTGAGTATCATTGTCCTCTGTTAAACCTTACTCCTTCACTTATCCTACCTATGTGGTCTTGTATATTACCCCTTGTCAGTGTTCCTTTTCATGGATGATATTAGGGGAGTTCTGAGATAAAAAAATGGGCCTCGAAAGAAAAAAAATGTACTATAAAAATCAAATTTAAAAGAACCAATAGGATTCAAGATGATGATGTCAACCATAAGGGTAAATATGTTTGGAGGGAAAGGAAGAAAACTACTTTTTTACATCATATTTTCAACTTATCTCCTTATAAGTTTACTCAAATTTCTAGTGCAGGCACTCGTTGGATGCATAATTAAATTTTTCATCTAACGAGTACTCACTTTGCATACTTTTGATAGATCCATAGTGAGATAAACTGGAAATACATGAATAAAACATGTTTCTAAAAAATAGATTTCTTTCTTTCCCTTTGAAAATTGATAAGTCTTATATTATCATTTTAACTATTATTTAATTATTTTCCTTAGGAGGCCCATTTTATACCTCAAATTTCCGCTAATGCAACATCCGTGGCTATCTCTCTTACTTGGAACCCTTCCTTTTCTCATTCTACTAAAACATTAATGGCTTTCTTCAAGTCTCCCTCCTTCATTGCTCTGCTTGGTGTAGACACCTTTCCTTCTTTTCATTCCTCCCTCAAGGTGACCTCACCTTGCTTCTCCTTTCTTGGGAAAGATCTACTTGTTCCCTAGCCATTTGATGACCTCTCCAAACATTTTCCTCTTTTTGTTTTCGAGGCCTCCCTTGAAATATCGGGGCCATCCTCTGATGTCTTGTCACTTTTCCCCTTTCACATTTTGTCTTTGTTGCATTTGTTAGCTCTTGATAGTTTTTCTATCTTTCATCTCTTTTGGCTTTGCTAATGTCTCATTAGTGTCTTCATCTCTTGGTTCTTTTGCCTCCCTAGCTCATGCTAGCATTTTTACCTCACCTTTTTTCCTTTGCTAGATTTTGTTGGCATTGTTTCCTCCTTTGTCCTTTGTCGATAGGTAGATGCTCACCCTTATATTTGGTATGGGATGAGGTCCTTTGTATTTTTTAATTTGTTAAATTTTGTTGTTTCTATCCTCTTGCTTTTGGTAGCTCTTGTTAGCGTTGTTGTTACATTTGTCCTTTACTGATGGGTAGAGTCACACCCTCATCTCTAATGATATATGGGTCTTTTCCCTTCACTGGATTGCTTAACATCGCCTCCTCTTGCCTTGGTGGTTCCTGTTTGCGTTGAGTTTCATTTATAGTTTTCCTCATATTGTATGATGGCCACTTAGGGATTAACTGGGATAATGGGGTTCTACACGTGTAATGACTTAGTGGATCAATGGGCCTTTAATGTAACGATCATCTCATGGGAAATATAATAGGGGTCTATTGATGGGTCTGAATGTCTCAACAACAGTAAGGGGTATTCCCTAGTACAAAGTCATAATTAGATCGTGCAATGTTCGGTTTAGGAGACCCATCCAAATTTTGGACCGATTGCCATTTTTGGTTATGAGGAGTGAGAATGGATGATTATGAAATGTAAATATGTATATGAAGACTATGTATGAAAATAAATCTAATCTACTTCTATTTTAATCTATCCTATCCTAGCTAGGAGTGAGTTATTGTAACCAAATGTGTTGTATAGAAACTAAAACCAGTTGGAAACTTCACATGGATAGCCGTAATGAATATGTAAGGTTAGAAACATATGCATGATGTTATCACATGAAGTTTTCAAGGGTCGCATATAGTTGAGCCTACACCCCTAACCTGTCTCTCTCTTCTCTACATTCCATTCCTAGGATTTTTTCCCGTCTGGTTGGTAAAGTTGATTTCCCTTTTTGTTCAATGACCTAGTTTTCCTTAGTATCTTGCTTGACTGATTCTCAGCTCAAAGTTTTTCTGTTTTTCTCGAAGGATAAACACATATCATGATTTTGGTTCAAATTACTGGTCATCCTGTTTTCCATTGACTGATCTCACAAAAGGTCATCCAAGTCCTTGTTCTACATAGGTAACAACCATGAGCTCAAAGCGCAACATTCATAGCAGTCCATTTTAGGCTTGAAACACAAGCAAACAAACAGGTTCATGTTTAAACGACGGAGATCCCGTATACATTTCAAATTAGTGGCTCTTGTGCATTCAAAATGTCAAAGTTGTAGGAGGTTTAACGATCAGACAAAATCCCTAGAGTGGCCTTTTCCTAGAGTTATAGATCAAGAACCACGCGTCCTTCTCCATGAGACGGTCATGATTTACTTTGGGAGTTTGGGCTTCGAGAGTTTTTGGTCTTCCTCTCTTGTTTTCCTCTGGATTACTTTCTCCCAAAGTGCACAGATCTCTGCCGCGTGTCCTTCCAGATATAAAAATCATGATTTACTTCGTGAGTTCAGGATTCGGGAGTTTCGGGACTTCCCCTCTCGTTTTCCTCTACAGTAATTTCTCCCGGAGTGCACAGATCTCTGTTGCGCATCCTTCCAGATCTAACGATCATGATTTACTTCAAGAGTTTGGGCTTCTCCACTCCCGATTTCCTTTGGAGTACTTTCCTCCCGGAGTTTCAGATCTTTCGCCATCTGTCCCTCTGGATGATGGCCACATGACATTCATTTCAAGCCACCATGTCACTCCGGGCTCGTATTACTCCGAGAGTTTTACAAGCTCTACATGCATACCCCTTGAGATCCAAAGCGCTGAAGACACTTGGTACCCATCAGTTCAGATGCGTGGCGCTCATCTGTTAGAGACACGTGGAATCCATCTAGTGCTAACATGTGTCACCCTCCTTTCCACGACACATCAACACAGTGATGTCAGGCCACCACATTAGTTTCGGGAAATCATCCTCCGGGAAGTATTCTTGTTCAACATCAAAAGCTCCCGAGCGCTAAAATTAGCGCCATCTCTAAGCATGGTTAAAAGGATTCTAGAGTTGGTGGGAAGATAAGCTTTAGTGGGGGCACTAAAATAGTGAGACTTCCCAGATCACAGATTGTGACCAGATCGACGACCACGCTTTATTGTGGGGACAAAAAATGCTCAAACGATAAAATTATTGAGCGGTATCACAATCAAAACCATGGTATAGAGAAGGAGGTACGTGGAAGTTGGTGGTGGATTGCATGTGTCGAAGCAGTGTGGATCCAAACTTCCCTTGACGGCCCCACAATCACGTGCTTATATAACATCAAATCCAAGAGCAACGCGTGGAGTCCCCCTAGGCGTTAAGCCTCATCCTGATCCCGAGGAGAGATCAATAAATAAAAAAAAAGGAATGGTGGTTGAAACCTTGACTCACTCCATAAATGGAAGCATGGAGGGTCTGGCCGAGGAGACAAAAAGATGTCAGCCCGAAGTACCACAGAGGGAAGTTTTTTCTGCACGCCCATGCTGACCCGAGTTTCCTTCTAACAGAAGGAACAAGACAGGTGAAGGAAATTCCAGAAGGGGATAAAGGGCGTGAAAAAAGAATACACGCAAGGGAAGACAAAAAGGACACAGAGATGGAACATCCTTGGATAGGAAGGCCAACTCGCACTCCTAGCGGTTGTCCACTATTTTGATTATAAATACATCAGATGAATAATATGTTAAGGTTGATGGTTGAGCATAGCTCCCTATTTTGTAATAGTTTGATAATAGAGTTGTTCTCTGGTTATGCATGATACCTGAGACTTTCTCATTAATAGAAGTCAATTTATTTCACTATCTTGTTTCCTATTATGCTGAAAAACTCCTCCATGGATGATCCAAACGAGATGTTGTAGTTGTATTGTAATAGAGGTTTTCATTATAATGCTACTATGATCTATTTTAGTATTTTCTTTCGCTTCCATGTTTCCTCTTATGATGAAACGCTTGTGCATGGATGATCCAGAAGAGGTGTTGTGGTTGTATTGTAATGGAGGTTTGATTATAATGCTACTGTGATATTTTTCAGTATCTTAAACTTAAGTTCAAGAGTGCTCTTGTGCCTGATATCTTCTACACCAAGCTTCCTAAAGGCCGAATGCTTATGGCAGACTTGTCCACTCTCCTCACTAAGTCTTCCTCCTTCTCACCTTTAACCTGAAACCACTGACTGAAGTTAATGAGAACCTCATTTTCTTATGCATTGCTAGTCTAGTTTTATGTGTTAAAACATTCTTATGCCGAGCTTTGTTCATTTGACCTCCACTCATAAAAAAACCTCCACAAACATTTTGATGGGTACTGGTCTTATCCTCCTGCAATCTGAGGGTGACTCTCAGTGCAAAAATTCATGGCATCGTTTCCGAGGAACAAATTGAATACATTTCCCTAGGATTGAACGACAAATAAATATTGATTTTGAAGGTGCATCAAAGATCAGTACCTTGAAGATTGTAGCGTGCACCTGATGAATCCACTGTTTCAGTTGTGGATTCCAAAGGAAGACACATGAGGTATACTCCATATCTACCTCTAAAAACACCTGAAGTCGACCCAGAGAATATTATCAAGAAAGGAAAGACTTCTCAAGAAGGACTTTCAGCTGTTGTACTAGGTGATTCTTGTAACTTACATGATTCTTCTTTTAAAACTCCAGTAGCTATATCCAATTCCCCTTTTATACCATTTGTTGGAGTTTCCAGAAGTTTAGATTTTGAAATCTTTCCTATTGAACTTTCCCCTTCTATTCTTAATTTGGAATGAGAAAGGTTCAAAACCCCTATTTCCCATGATATTGTAAAGTGGTTTAGACCCAGGATCTTAGAAGATTTTCCCACTTTAGGTTTTCCTACTCCTCCTCCTATCAAAGTTGCTGTAACTAAAGAGGGGGAAAATTATTTTCCTTTGAACCCTATACCATTCTCCTTCAACACTCAACCCCTTCCCCCTAGAAACATAGATGCAATCCTACATGTCCAAACTCCATCTCCCCCTTGTTTTCCTATAGTTCACATCCCAATGGCAGGTGCCAATCTTCCTAGAAATAATATGGGTGCCATAGTGGCTGCTAGGTATGCCCCTCTTGTTTTACCTCATGCTATGAATACTCTCCCAATTAGAGACTACCTTAAGTACATGCCCAAGTTCACAGGGGAGGAAGACATAACTAGAGAAGAACAACTTTCAGTTTTTTATAGTTATGCATATAACCTTAACAATGAAAATGAAGATGTGTGGATGAGAGTATTTGTACAGAGCCTTGATGGTGAGGCTAGGAAATGGTTTAGGAGCTTGATTCATGGATCTATTGCTGGGATTGAAGCTCTGGATGAATCATCCTTGAGGCATTGGGGGGATAACAAATATTTTCTTTATTACATTACATAATTTGGGTCACTTAAGAGGAAAGAGGGGGAATCTGTTTCAGACTTCTCAAAAAGATTTAATAAAATGTACAATAAGATTCCCACTGAAATAAATCCTACAGAAACCTCTACCAATATTACTTATGCTAGCGCGTTTGACCCTAATTTTAGCCTCTTGTTGAGAGAAATAAGAGCTACCTCTTTAGCTCATATGCAAGATGCAACCCTTGAAGTAGAGTCTAATATATTGGCAGCTGAAAAAATTAGGAGTAAATATGATAGAGACAGAAGAAAAGGTAAGGTTGAAGCTTCAACCTATGATTCCTATGCTACTCACCCTCAAGTGCATGAATTAACAAAACTGGTAAAATCACTTTCTGCAGAAATGGAGAAATTGAAGCTTAAAGGAAAGAAGAGCTATAAGAACACCCAAAATGTTGATAATAGGGGTAATTTGAGAAGACCCAATAATGCCCCTCAGATCATCCAAAGAGATCATAGAAATAGAGATAGGTATGATAAAAAAATCCAATCCCCTCTCCAAAATAACCTTGTTACTAATGAAGAAGGAGAGGAGGAAGAAGCTGACCCTGAAATCCATTGTCTTGGTGACACCTCTTCATCTCCTCATTTAACAAAATCTTCATATGAAGAGTCTCTCATAGATAGCCAACTAAATGAACTGATCAAAGGGGAAAGGACCAATGGCAATCCAAATAGATACAACCTAAGGTCAAAGAAGAAAGAGGGGAAGCTTGACATTTCTGATCAACCTACTAGAGCAAAGAATCCTGCTAAGAGTGTGGCAACTAGCAACAAAGAAAAAGAGGCAAAAAACCCTGAGGAAGTGATTAAGAGCCCTACCCTAGAAGTTAAGGAGATTCTGAAGCCTCCCTCCTCTTTTAGCATCAAGAATGAGATTAAAAAAATTAAAATCCCTGTACCTTTTTTGGAGCTAATTAAGAATGAGCAGTTCAAAAGGTACCTTTCCAAAATGCTGCAGCCTAAACCTTCCTCTAATTCGACAGATTCAGTCAAACTTCAAGATGAAAAACCAGTTGTCATCCTGGAACCTTTGGTAGAAGATAGAGATGACTCATTTTCCCCTTTCTACACATCATTAAACATCCATGATAAAGTGCTGCACAACTTCCTGATGGACTCAGGGGAATCTCATAACCTCATTCCTAAAACTGTCATGAATGAGCTTGGGTTGGAAGTTACAAAAACCTACCATGACCTATACTCAATCGATTCCAGGAAGGTGAAGTGTCTTGGGGTTATTGAAGACCTGGTTGTTTCCTTGTTCCAATTGCCAATGAAAAGTGGGGTCATGGATATTGTGGTGGGTGATGTCCTCCGTAAGCTTGGGATGCTCTTGTCAAGATTTTGGATCAAAAGACTAGGGGGGACTTTGCAGATGGACCTTTCATATGCCACCATTTCAGTGTTTGGGGGAGAACATAGAAGGCTTTACAGGGATGCACAATTAGCCTACCAAACACCTTCTTTTTGCAGTTGATACTGATCTAGGAACCAATATGTTACAACTCACTGATGCTCCTCAAACACCTATTGAAATCAGAAATCAACCTATTACCTATGGCGAAGATCCTCCTCCCCATACCTCTGTTTGGAAGATGTTTTTTGATGGATCCTCTTCTAGGGAGAGTGTTGGTGCTGGGGTAGTCTTTATTTCCCCTACCCAAGAAGCCATATCTCTGTCTTACAAGCTTGAATTTGAAACAACAAACAATGTGGCAGAATATGAGGCCATTGTTTTGGGTTTGAGGGTTGCTAAAGACATGAATATTGAAGAGCTAGCAGTGTTTGGAGATGCTGAGTTAATTATTCATCAAGTCAAAAATCTGTATCAAGCTAAACACCCTAGGTTGAGGACCTACATAAATGAAGTCTGGGATCTCGCTGATAGTTTATTCTTGGATTTTAATATCTCATTTGTTCCAAGAGAGGAGAACACTATGGAAGATTCCTTGGTTGTTTCAACAAGTAATTTCAATATTCCTTTTCCCCCTAAACTCAAGTATGACGTGGAAGTAAAGTATAGACCCTCTATTCTTGACAATGTCAAACATTCGAAGGTTTTTGAGGATGAACTTGAGATAAAAATATTTCTTGAGATTGTGGATGAGTTTTCTGCCTTACATATTGATCAAGATCATGATGCTGAAAAAGGCCCTCATACTGATATTTTTCTGAATAAAATTGCTGACCATCATATTGTTCAATTACCCAGTAACCATATTCCAAAAGGACTAGTCCCCTTAGAGAGATTGTTTGATAGAAATGATGTTGTTGTAAAGGTTAAAGGTTCAAATGAAAATGCTAAGGCGACTGAATGAAATTTAGGTATAGAGGAGGATCCAAAGTATGTTAAATTGTCTAGCAGCTTGTCAAAGGAACACATGGTTGATTATGCTAAGATTTTAAAGGAGTTTGCTGATGTGTTTGCCTGTAAATACAAAGACTTAAGAACACATGAAACAAACATTATTGAACATAATATCCCTTTGAAAGAGGAGACCAATACTTTTAGGCAGAAACTCAGACAGATAAATCCCATGTTGCTGCCTGTTATGGAAAAAGAAGTGAAAAAGTTGCTGGATGCCTAGATCATCATTCCTTTGAGATATTTAGAATGGGTGGCTAACTTGGTGCCTGTAAGGAAGAAAAATGGGGAAATTAGACTATGTTTTGATTTTAGGATTTTGAACAGAAACTCCAAGAAAGATAATCACCCCTTGCCAAAGATGGATCACATTTTGCAGATAGTCACTGGTTCATCTAGGATATCTATGATCGATGGATTTTCTGGTTACAATCAGATCTCTGTCTTGCTTGAAGATAGAGAGAAGACAACCTTTACTACTCCTTGGGGCACATTCATGTATGCTAAAATGCCCTTTGGGTTGATGAATGCAGGGGAAACTTTTCAGCGAGCAATGGACATTGCCTTCATTGGGGAGAAGGACAAGTTTGTGTTGGAAGATTGGTTGTTGTCATTGATGTCAACCTTAGTCATGGGTTTTGGGCCGCAAGATTGATAAAGGTATTTGGACATTAAGGACAATGCACATGCATATACAACACCCATGAATGGATAGTATACATCATGCTGTTTCCGGTGCTATGTGGCACGCCATGTGGATCCTCATGGTTGAGGAGAAATGAATTTTTGAAGATGACAAAGT
>SNQJ01S0022741.1:81985-98797 GCA_010110895.2 Picea sitchensis
GTGTAACTCTTATATTATTGTTCATTGCTCATTGGATATAGTTGAATGGTTTAAGTATAAGTTGAAAAAGGTTTTAAATTGTACTTGATACTGATTCACCCCCCTCTCAGTATCAACAGTTTGTAGTCATATATCTGGATGACATTACAGTGTTCTCAAAATCTGACTAAGAGCATTGTCATCATTTGAAGAAGGTTTTGTTGAAGTGCAGAAGGTTTGGTCTCTCTCTCAATCCTAAGAAATATTTGTTTTCTATGAAGGAAGGTGAATTATTGGGGCACATTGTGTCAACCAAAGGGGTAAGAATTGATCCAAGAAGAGTAGAGGCCATCCAGACCTTATCTTTTCCTATATCTAAGAAAGAGGTTCAGTTTTTCTTGGGTAAGATCAATTTTCTAAGAAGGTTCATCTCTAACTTTGCTGAATTAGTGAAGTACATTACAACCATGCTTAGAAAGGGAAATGAGGTGAAATGGACTGCTGAGTTTAGAGATTCTATTGACCAAATAAAAAAGGCTTTGACTGAAGCACATGTTCTCATCAACCTTTACTATTCTAAGGAATTTCTAATATTTTCCTTTGCCTCATTTGACACATTGGCTGCTGTTTTTCTACAAAAAAATATAGAGGGGTTAGAACAACCTATTTCCTTTTTCAGAAGAGCATTGAGGAATGCTAAAATGAGATATGATATCATGGAGAAGAAGGCATATGCTTTGGTCAAAGCCCTCAAGGATTTCAAAATATATGTTCTGCATTCAAAAATTGTTGCATATGTCCCTTCAGCCTCAATGAAATAGATATTGATCCAACCTAACATAGATGGAAAGAGGAGCAATTGGGTTGCTAAAATTCTGGAATTTGATCTTGAAATGAAGCCCACTAAACTAGTAAAAGGCTAAGGTTTACCCAGGTTGTTGGATGAATCAAATTGCAAATATTTAGGGGTTAATTTCATGAACATAAACTTAGAAAGTCAACAAGCTAAGTTTGTTGATAAAATCTCTCATGCCAACCCAAATTTGGCAGAATGCACTTGGTATAAAGACATCATATATTTTCTGCAGAAGCTACAGCCCCCTGACGGTTTGGACAAGAATAAGGTGAGAGATTTGAAGCTTAAAGCAATCATATATTGTCTCATTGATCATATATTGTATTGTAAAGATCCTCTAGGATTTATTTTGAGATGTTTAGATCCACAGGAAGCTCAAAGGACCATGAATGAATTTCATGACAACTTATGTGGGGGCCATGATTTTTGGAGAACCACAACCTATAAGATCCTCAGAGCTGGGTATTTCTGGCCTAGAATTTTTACTGATGTTTGTGCAAAGATTATAACTTGTGTCAAATGCCAAAATTTTTCTAGAAAGCAGTAGCTCAAATCTTTGCCTTTGAAGCCTGTGGTGGTTTCTGGACCTTTTCAACAGTGGGGTATTGACTTCATCGGGGAAATCCATCCAGATTCAAGTGGTCAACATAAGTGGATTTTGACTTCCACTCATTACTTTACCAAGTGGATAGAAGCCATTCCTACGAGGAATGCCTCCCACAAGGTAATCATTAGTTTTCTCGAGGATATCATGTCAAGATTTGGTTGTCCAAGCATGATTGTTACTGACAATGTTGCCTCCTTCAAAGATGAACCATTGATCAAGTTCCGTGAACTATATGAGATTACATTAGTCCATTCTACTCCTTACTACCCCCAAGGAAATGGTTTGGTAGAGTCCTCTAATAAGAGCCTCATAAAGATCATTAAGAAATTGTTAGAAGACAATAAGAAAGCATGGGACTCAAAGATAAAATTTTCCTTATGGGTTGATAGAGTTACAACAAAGAGGTCACTCGATGTTTCCCCTTTTCAGCTTGTATATGGGGTTGAGGCCATATTTCCTACTCAACTTTCCTTTCCCGTGGAAAAATTCCTCCAGGAATACCAAGGAGAACCTGATGATATGGTTAGGAGGATACAACAACTGGTAGAAGTACAACAGACTAGGGAGCAACTGCTTGGAAAAGCACAGGACCATCAACATACGATCAAAACATATTTTGACAAGAAGGTAAGAAAATAATATTTCCAGTTGGGATATCTAGTGCTCAAGTGGAATGCACCCAAGCAAGACAAAGGAAAAAATGGTAAATTCAAAGCCTTGTGGATTGGTCCTTTCAATATTTCTGAGGTATTTTCAAATAACACTTATAAACTGCAGAACTTGGAAGATTCCAAAGTTTTTGGTGGACCTGTCAATGGGCACTTTATGAAAAATTATTTTTCTTAAGCCATGATTGGCTTTCCATTCAGTGTAAATATCACCTTTTCTTTTATTTCTATTTGGATAGGTGACTCCATAGCCCTAGGATAATACACTAAAGCTACTTGTTATTGGAAGCTCACAGGAAGCATGCCATCCCATGTGAAGCCAATGTTATCACATGAAGTTGTAAAGGGTTGCATATAGTTGAGCCTACACCCCTGACCCGTCTCTCTCTTCTCCGCATGCCATTCCTAGAATTTTTCCCCTTCTGGTTGGTAAAGTTGATTTCACTTTTTGTTCAATGACCTGGTTTTCCTTAGTATCTTTCTTGAATGATTCTCAACTCAATTTTTTTTCCGTTTTTCTCGAAGGATAAACATATATCGTGATTTTGGTTCAAATTACTGGTCATCCTGTTTTCCATTGATTGAGCTCACAACAGGTCATCCAAGTCCTTGGTCTGCATAGGTAATAACCATGATCTCAAAGCGGAACATTCAGAGTAATCCATTTCAAGCTTGAAACACAAGCAAACAAACATGTTCATGTTTCAACGACGGAGATCCCATATATAGTTCAGATTAACGGCTCTCATGCATTCAAAATTTCAAAGTTTTGTGAGGTTTAATGACTAGACAGAATCCCCAGAGTGACCTTTTCCCGAAGTTACAGATCAAGCACCATGCATCCTTCTCCATCAGACAACCATGATTTACTTTGGGAGTTTGGGCTTCGAGAGTTTCGGGACCTCCCCTCTCATTTTCCTACGGAGTGAACAGATCTCTGCTGTGTGTCCTTCCAGATATAACAATCATTATTTACTTCAGGATTTTGGGCTTTGGGAGTTTCGAGACTTCCCCTCTCATTTCTCTCCAGAGTACTTTCTCCCAGAGTGCACAAATATCTACCACGTGTCCTTCTAGATCGGACGGTCATAATTTACTTCGGGAGTTTGGGTTTCGAGAGTTTCAGGACTTCCCCTCTCATTTTCCTCCAGATTACTTTCTCTCGGAGTGCACAGATCTCTGTTGCGTGTCCTTCCAGATCTAACGATCATGATTTACTTCGGGAGTTTCGGCTTCTCCACTCCTGATTTCCTCTGGAGTACTTTCCTCCCATAATTTTAGATCTTTTTCCATCTTTCTCTCTAGATGATGGCCACATGGAATTCATTTTAGGTCGCCACGTCACTCCGGGCCTGTATTACTCTGAGAGTTTTACAAGATCTACATGCATACCCCCTGAGATCTGAAGTGCCAAAGACACTTGACACCCATCAGTTCAAACACGTGGCGCTCATCTGTCATTGACATGTGGCATCCATCTATTGTTGACATGTGTCACCCTCCTTTCCATGACACATCAACACAGTGAATTCAGGCCACTACGTTAGTTTCAAGAAATTTTCCTCTGGGAAGTATTCTTATTCAACATCAAAAGCTCCCGAGCACTACAATTAGTGCCATCTCTAAGAAGGGTTAAAATGATTCTAGAGTTGGCAGGTATATAATATTTAGTGGGGGCGCTAAAATATTGAGACTGCCCAAATCAGAGATCATGACCAGATCGAACTCCACTCTTCATTGCGGGGAAAAAACATGCTCAAATGATAAAATTATAGAGTGGTCCCGCAATCGAAACCATGGTATAGCGAAGGAGGTACGTGGAATTTGGTGGTGGATCGCGGGCGCTGAAGTAGTGTGGATCCAAACCTCCCTTGACGGCCCCACAATAACGTGCTTATATAGCATCAAATCCGAGAGAAGTGCATGGCGGACCCCTAGGAATTATGCCTCATCCTGTTCCTGAGGAGAGATCAGTTAATAAAAAAAAAGGATTGGTGGTTGAAACCTCGACTCACTCCATAAATGGAAACAATATGGAGGGTCTGGCCGAGGAGACATAAAGCTGTCAGGTCTAAGTACCATAGATGACAGTTTTTTATGCAGAGCCATGCTGACCCGAGTTTCCTTCTGACAGAAGGAATAAGACAAGTGAAGGACTTTCCAGAAGGGGAGAAATGGCGTGCAAAAAGAATACACGCAAGGGCATATAAAAAGGACACACAAGTGGAAAATCCTTGGATAGGAAGGCCATCTCGCACTCCTAGTGGTTGTCCACTGTTTTGATTATAAATACATCAGATGAATAATATGTTAAGGTCGATGGTTGAGCAGAGCTCCCTATTTTGTAATAGTTTGATAGCATAGTTGTTCTTTGGTTATGTATGATACCTGAGACTTTCTCATTAATAGAAGTCAATTTATTTCACTATCTTGTTTCCTATTATGCTGAAACACTCGTGCATGGATGATCCAAACGAGATGTTGTAGTTGTATTGTAACAAAGGTTTTGATTATAATGCTGCTATGATCTGTTTCAATATTTTCTTTCACTTCCATGTTTCCTCTTATGCTGAAGAACTCGTGCATGGATGATCCAGATGAGGTGTTGTGGTTGTATTGTAATGGAGGTTTGATTATAATGCTGCTGTGATATGTTTTAGTATCTTAAACTTAAGTTCAAGAGTGCTCTTGTGCCTGAGTACTTCTGCACCAACTTTCCTGAAGGCCAGATGCTTATGGAAGACTTGTCCACTCTCTTCACTAAGTCTTCCTCCATATCACCTTTAACCTTAAACCACTGTCTGAAGTTAATGAAAACCTCATTTGCTTATGCATTGTTGGTCAGTTTTATGTGTTAAAACATTCTTATGCTGAGCTTTGTCCATTTGAACTCCACTCATAAACTGAACTCCACAAACATTTTGATGGGCTTATCCTCCTGTAATATGAGGGCGACTCTTAGTGCAAACACATTCAAAATGTATAACCAGAAAATTCCATACTATATTATTCACATACACCATAACTCATATGCAGAGGACATAAAAAGATAATGAGGAATAAAAAAACTGCGAAAGAGATAAAGATTGTGTTAGATTAGTCTATAAGAAAACACATCCTTACACTCCATGTGAACATCATACATTCCGCCTGAAATAGTTCACATCAAAATAAAAATACATGCAAGTTTTTTTCCCTTTCATAAAACTGGCCTTGAGTGCTTCTCAATATTCATTAACCAAGTATTTTCTCCAAAAGAAGTTCTAGAGTGTATACAAAGTTTAAAGATCCCCTTAAAAGTGGGTCTCTTCCCATATTTATACTATTTTTTCTAACTCCCTCTTGTATTCTTGTATTCTCCCTAAAGAAATCGTTACAAAATTGTTCATCTTCCCTATACTTGGTGACATGTGTAAAAATTAAAGACAAAATTGGAAGTGGTTTAGAAAACATAAAATAGAGTATAGGTAGTAGCGATTTTGAATTTGCTATTTCATATTTTCATGGACTCTTGTCTTGGAGGTATACTCTCCATATTTCCAACTGATTATATAGAGATATGAGTCTATGGTATGTAAGCTCTTCTATGGAAGCTATATGCATAACTGCATTGCTGTCAAGTGTCTTCATATATTTTGATAATGTAGCCATAAATTCTTGAACCATAGTATGGAACTTTGTCGGTTGAATGAGGTGTTGTTCTATTAAGTCTGTTGTTACAATGGTGGTAGAATCGGTGACCTCCTGTCTACAACTTGTGCTTTCTTGTATCTTTTCGACTAGTTCCTCCATTATAAGGTTTTTTCCAAGCTCTTCTAGTTGGGGAAATCGACATATCTTGATCAATTATTGCGTTTCCTTGTGCATGCGTGAACAAATCACCATTGCGCTAGTTGTTTCTTTGTCTTCCCTTTGTATTTCTTGTTGGAAATGACCTAGTGCATAGATGTCCATTTTCCTTTCCTTGGTTGAGGGACGATAGAGCTCGACCGACACATCTAGGTTTTCTGCAATCCATGTATCAATACTGTTCATGGACTCCCAAATAGTGTTGAACTGTGTGAGTTTATTCTGCACCCTTCTATGTTGATCTATTATGATGGTGGCTATGTCCTGTAACATGTGCAGGTGAGTGTACATGTTGATTATGGATCCCTCTAGTTTAGTTCTAAACTTTTCCATTCTATCTTTGAAGCTTTGTAGGCTACCTTCATCAACCTTTATTTTTTGAATATTTTCCTCAAGTTCCTTAATTCTTTCTTCCTTCTCTAGATTCTACTGGCACAAGTTGTGAACGTTGTATTCTATGGCACTCATGAAGGCGGAGCCAATGAAAGATATGGTGACATGATCTTCTATGACATCTCCAATTACATGGGTTTGTGTAACAACTGAGATTGGGTTTCCTCCCATCATGGGCACCTTATTTACTTGTTCTTCCATGATTTTCCCTGAACCCTTATCATAGGTGAATTTATTCAATTTGTGGACCTCTGCTTCTTTGAATGGGGGGATGAATCCTATATCTAAACCACCAACTCAATATTAACCACTAGTTCCAACTGTGAATATATCTGGCAGATTAGTTACCATTTGTACATTCTCATTGTTTCTGGCTTCTTCATCCTTTTTCCTCTATTCTTCATTTTCTGCTTTGTTAACAACTTCCTTGGTTGCTTTTTCTGATGCTGCTGCTGCTTCTACTTTTGTTCTCTCAGTTGTATCCTTTTCAATTGTCACCTTTTGTTCGACTTATTTTTGTGCTACTGCCTTTGCTGCCTTCTCTGCTTTGGCTGTTGCTACTACATCAACTTTATCTTTGGCTTTAACTTCTTCAATAGTCTTCCTCTTTTTCTTGACAACAATGTTATTTTTCTTGTGAACCTTCTCTTTATTCCTCCTCTTCTTATCCGCTATTGTCTCTTCTTTTGCAGATCCTGATTGTGTAGATGTGGTAGTAGAAGATGATTTCTTTGCTGCCTCTTCTTCTATTTTTTCTCTAGCTTTATCTCATGCATTTTCCTCATCTGCAATCCTTCCTAAGGGTCTTCCTTGTCTCTTGAATAGGACATCGTCGTAAGTTCTAGTATTGCGGTGTATCTCTTCTTCTTCCCATGCCTCTTTTGTGTACTCCTAAGGAAAGCCTATCTTGTTGAAATGTTCTTTTACGACCTTTTTGGGGTCGTGTCTCTTGAACCTCTCCTCCCCAAAATGATACGAAAGCAAAGTATATACTTTATCCCAGGCTATCTTAGTGTTCAGAAAGGAATAGGCGCAAATGTATAGTGAGACTGGTGGCCATATCACCTTCTCATATCGATAGAGTATTCCTCCGACTCCGTGGATTATTGTCTGATATGCCATTGTTACACATTATTTTTGTCACCCTTATGACCGTTAATGATGTAAACCTATCTGTTGTCTTCAGAGGGATTAATGGCCTGAATTCCTGAGGAGAGAAGGGAGAAGAACTTTGCCTAAGAGATGAAATCATATTTTCCTTTGTAAAAACCATAATAAGGAGGTTCATTGCAGCTTGTCCAGTTCTAGGGGTGCGATGATCCTGGATCGTCGTATGCTGTACTAAACCTAGCCTGCGACGTCGTCACACTCTGCTCAGTTCTAGGTGTGCGGCGATTTTTGTATGTGGGAAAAACGAGCATCATCTTGATGCTTCTAGAAGGAGAAGATTCTATGGTGAGGTGGCCTCCGATTGGTTTGGATCTTCCTCACTTTTCTGATTTAGTGGGATCATCCTAACCTCCTCACCTTATCCTCTTCATCTTATAAAAGGAGAGGAGATCTCATCGAGAAAGTTAGCTTGATTGGGTTTGAGTAATTTTTGTAGCTTGGAGTTTTTGGGCCTATGTTGGCTTTGAGCTTTGCTTTCTCAAGATAGATTGTTGGTATTAGAATCCATGGAGCAAGAAGTGTGTGGGAAGCAAGGAATTGTTGGAAGGGACCTTACAACATCAAGGCATATGGTTGTATCTTTCTTCCACATTCTTTAATATAGTGAGATATTTATTTCCCATAAAATTATTCTTATTTCATTGTATGACTCCTTGATCACATACATAGGTTTTGTTGAGTATACGTTGTTTCTTTCACTTCGTTGGATTTTGTATTTTTACAGGTTCAACATCCCATAAGCCTTGTGTTGTAGGATAAATTGGTAAATGCGGACATAAAGTAATCTCCCTAGATCCACCTGGATCTACAAAAAAACAAGACAGGACATGACGCTTTCCCTAAGTTGCTACCATTGAATTTACTACCAAAGAAGGAATGGATGACATACCTTTGAATATCGCTTCCTTATATCTTTGTTGTCCCTGCTTCACTTCGGTGCTCTTGTGAAATTAGATCTTCAATGACACAAACCAACCAAATTGAGTGCAACAATAGTAGATTCAATGAAAACCTAAACATGTGATCAAGGAATCATGTAATAAAATGAGAATGATTTTATGGGAAAGAAACATGCCACTGTATTATATAATGTGGAAGAATGATACAACCAGATGCCTTGATGTCGTCAAGTTCCTTCCAACAGTTCCTTGATTCCTACACACTTCTTTCTCCAAGGATTCTAAGACCGTGTATCTGATAGCTACTCACAATCTATCTTGACAAAGCAAAGCTCAAAGCCAACATAAATTTCCCAAGCTCAATCCAACTCAATCAAGCTAACTTTTCCCATGAGAGATCCTCTCTTTTTATAAGCTGAAGAGGATAAGGTGAGGAGGTTAAGATGATCCCACTAAATCATGAAAGCGAGTAATATCCAAACCATTCAGAGGCCACCTCACCATAGAAGCTTCTCCTTCTAGAAGAATTGAGAAGATGCTCATTTTTCCCATGTACAAAGGTCACCGCACCCTAGCTATAGTGCAGCCTATGGAAATCAGGCATTTCCACACCCTATGTATAGAGCAGCCTGCGAAAATCCTCCTTAATAGGGTTTTTACAAAGGAAAATACAACTTCTTCTCTCAGGAAAAGTTCTTCTCCCTTCTTTCTTCAGGAATTCAGGCCACTGACCCCTCTGAAGGAAAAATATAGGTTTACATCATTAATAGTCATAAGGGTGATGAAAATAATGTGTAACACCTTGGAATGGAGCAAGGATGACACTAGCGAGGACGAATGTCATTTAAAAGGTATGTCATTTATCTCTTGTTAGTTAGTATGCTTGATTATTAAAGATTAGGGAAAGTTTTATATTCTGTCTTGTTTTGTTCTAGTTTCAAGGTGAAACTAGGGGTATTAGTTTGTGTCCGCACTTACCGATTTTCCCAATAACAAAATTGGTGACTCCACTGGATTCCTTTTCTCGATAACAACCACCTCCTGAAGAAATAGCTTGTACAACACAAACTGAGGTAGTAGATGAAGGGATTTAATGGCACCATATACCCTAATATAAGTACCATGTTCTATCAAACACCAATCCCCGATCCACACGATGAAAACTATTTCTTTGTTGGTCATACATGGGGATGGCGTGTAGAAGATGAACTCGTATAATGGAGCCAGGAAGTGCTCATAGATTTTTTGGTACTCTGTCCTATACTTTTGCTCCTTCATCATGTTGCAGTATATATGAATGGCTGCGTCTATTGGCTTCCTTTCCCAACTCATCTTTGGGGATTGGTGAGATATTCACATGATGTCGACGATGTATGATGACATATGGAATATTGGGAAGGTCTTGTGCGAGGCTTCCATGACTATTGTGATGGCTTCCTTCAAGCTTGCTGACATGATATCATCCCAGTTGAAAAAGAATCCTTTGTCTGCACAGTAGTAGATTAATGTCATGTATGAGAGGGGAAAATTGGAGGCATCTTGTTCCCCATAAAGACTACCTAACATGACCACCATGTATTGATAGGGCCTTCTGAGAGCGATCCTAGGGTACCCTCTAGTGTGTTTGAGTTTGAATTTCTTATCTGTCTTGTACCAGATACGACATAGATCTTTGGTTGAATGTTTAAGTTTGCCAAGAAGTTTTCTATCTAGCTTCTTGGTCCCTTTCTCTAGGTGATAGGATTTGGCCAGGTCTGTGGACTGGAATTATGCTATGGGTTCTTCCCTAGCATTGAAAACAAGCCTCCACATCCACTTGTTTCGGTATCCAGAAAATGGCGTCAGAGCATGGGAATATAGAAACACAGGTTGCTATTGTGAATATCACAAACTTTCTAATGTTCTTGAAAATATTTAGTTCCTCATGGTCTTTAGACTTTGTAGCAAAGCTCTTATTTTTGAACATTTGATACACATCCCCCCATCTGAGTACATATTCTCCCTTTTCCAAGAATCTGGAAGTGTCGTTGTACATGGCCTTGACAATATCTGGTTCATCTTCAATCTGTTAGTTACTTCTAGAGGCCTCATTGGCAGGTGATTTTCTGGTTGTTTTCTTCCTCGGAGACATGTTTGAACCTGCGAAGTAAATATGGGATCAATGTAAGGACAATATCATAACTGATACATATACATATGGAAATTTTTTCCTAAGTATCTTATAAGCAATACCCGAGGAATCACTTGTGCTAATGTTGGGTGGAAGATCACCATCTGATGATGATATTATGATGGTATGCATTGTTTGAGTCTTGCTGAACGTTGGAGAGGAAGACACTTAAGAAAATTCTGAAAAACTTGAGACCAAAGAATTTATTCTGACCTTCTTTGATGCCTATTAGAGGAGTTAGTGTTAATTATTTCATTGATTCAATGTGTATGCCAGAAGAGTTAGTAAAAAGTGCCTTGATGAACACCAGGCGAGTTAATGAAAAAATTGTCAGTGTGCCTATATCAGGAGATTTGATGGAAAAGGTTCTGATGTGCACCATAGACAATCATATGAATGGTGCCGAAGGCACCAGGGAAGTTTATGAGTGGGTCTCCGAAAGCATTAAACTGACGAAGTTGGAGCTAACTCTAGCATAATCGGAGGAGTTTAAGCTAATTTCTCCGAAGTGATCGGGTGAGTTGGTGTTAACTTCTTCAAAGGGGCTGATGGGGGCACGAGAAAAACTGGTGAAGTTGATACCAACTTTTTTGGTGAAAACAGGGGAAGTTAATACCAACTTTTTTGGTGAAAGCTGGGGAAGTTATTACTAAAGGCATTGAGGGAACTAGAGAATTTAATGTTAAGGTTGTCAGCTTATAAAGTGATTCCTTGATATTCGTCTAAGGCTTGAATAATGGTCTATCCTATGAGGGATTGTATTTCCTATGTGATCTGAAAATAGAAATCTGACTTGTTATGCTATGCAAGCACCCTCTACTTCATTAAAATAAACTTTACAGGACCTTGCTTCATGTGTTAAAATATGCAAGATAAACTTATGTGTTAAGTTCATGTATCTTCTTGTAAATGTTTATGTGTGAGAAAATGTTCTTTTAGATGGTTAAATATGTACTTGAAATAAATACACAACAACACAACTTGCAGCAAATAAACCATCAAACTCACAACAAGAACAAGCTGATAAAGGAGTTCACCACCCTCCGGGCTACATCTCCTTGAGCCTCCATCAATGGACTTGGCTCTCTGGGATTAATTTGTCAAAAGTTCTTTTACAAGATGCTGCTCAAATCCAATGGAAAAATAGACTGTACCATTGAGATCAGAACACATAAAAACCCCAAAAATGACTAATAGAACTCTGAAAATGGATCATGGCTCATCCGGACATGACCTCTTCTACATGTGGCCATAAGCTTCCCTGAGCTTCTCTTTGGAAAAAACACCTGTAAAAGTCCTCAACAGCCTCTGAAACCTGTCCCAATGTGTTCAGAGCATAACAATTAGCCAAAAATGATTATTCAATCACAAAAAAAAAACATAGGCTCACCAAAACATGTCCTCAATCAATGAGGGCTTCAAGCTCCCTGGAGCTTGCTGAAACTTCAATGGTGAAAAACTTGTAGAAGAAGTCTTCAAATGGCCTTGATAACATCACCAATGGATCCAAAACATCCAAAAACCCCTAGCTGGGCTTTTACGGCACCTCAACCGGCCAAAAGATGAAGAAGTTAGGCCTCCTCCATTTTCCTCCTTCAACCTTGTTGAAACTGGTTCGCCAAAATGCACCCTTGTGTGCTTGAACCAAGAACACGCTCCAAAATGTGTGTTTAAACCCAGCCCCGTGCATAACCGAAAACTGGTCCAAACTGTAGGATGGTTAGGGCGCCTCCATCCCCTAACCGTCAAGCTCTCGGGCACATGGGTCCATGTGACCACGCGCTAAAGCAAAAGGGCTCCGTTTACATGGGCGTATAAACATGTGACAAATGTCGGGCATATAATTGGTTGTTAACCGTTTAAAAAACTAACCCGCGCACGCAAATGGTGTACAAATCAGTGGTCATATGGTTTCAAATGTATGCGACCGGGGCTGGGGCCCGGACGCGCCCCAAATCACTTTTAAATACAATTTAAATACAATTAAAACCATACTTTAAACAAGGACCACCGTATGGCGCGTTGGCATGGCGGAAATTACGAAGGCTTTGGTAAAGGGGGAGGTCTGGGGTTCAATCCCCACGGACTCCACAAACTTTTTGAACAAACCATTAAACCAACATCCAATAAAGGGGTGCCACGTGGCAGCCCATGACTGGGCCACGTGGCACCATGCCATTTGCCCAAAAATTGCCACGTGTCAAAACTTGATTCGCCCAACTGTCAACCAACCAAAAACAACCACGTCACATATGCCACATCAACAGGTACAACCAAGCCACGTCAGTGTACAGTCTCTGCCACATCAACATGTACGGACTCTGCCACGTCAGCTTGTACGGACTGTACGAACTGCCCAGTGAGCATCCCTTTTTTTACCTGTTTGACTTGATGAACATATCGCCATATCTCTCGCTCCCGACGTCTGTTTGAGACGAAACGAGTTGCGTTGGGTTCGTGACGACGAGGGATACGCTCATGTTCATTTTGAGGCAATTATGAGAATGTTGTTTTTTGAGCTAAAATTTGACCCCTAGTCCAGATTTTGATCACTATGCGTCAAAGAATAGATTCTTATCTTATTCATTTTCCTAGGTATTTGTTGATGGTTCCTTCTCCTATTTCTAGGGTATTTCATATTGGCAATGGAGAAAAAGAGTTGGGTTGGGGGATTGACAATTCTGTGACCAAGAATTTGCTTCAGGTGGTGTTTAGAGATAAGAGGGGCATAAACCATGTGGTTTGGAGAGGGATTGAGAGTATTTCACATGTTTATGGTAGCTCAAAGGATATGGTAAGGTTATGGTGTGATTAGGAGTAGAGGGTTGTCACTGCAAAGAAAGAATGAAATAATTAGGATAAAAAAAATGATAAAAACCCTGACCCTAAAATGATTGACTAAACAAAGGAACGAATGGATTAGGGATTACTTGGCGGTTCACTGACACACAGAGAGTAGTAGGAAGTTTGAGATGCATGCATTTGGCTTCGTTACTTCATTTCTAGGTGCTCTCTTCTTCTCTCGAGCACTCAGTGACAATGATCTAGGATAGAGGTTGAGCATGCTTTTATAACTTTGGGTGCTTGAAGCAATACATGTGAATGGATGAAAATGGTTGAACCAGCAGAGTTGGTGAAAATTCCTCTGATATTCATTGGGGGAATTCGTGGGAAATTCTTTGATGCATATCATAGGACTTGGTATGAAAGGGTGTCGATGTTTTTTCGGATGATAAGGCAACAAATCCTCCAATAAAATCAGAGGGGTTAATATAAAGTCATGCGATGGAAAAAAAATTGGTCGATGGTTATCAACGTGGTTGGAGAGAACTCCTCCGATGTACATTGGAGGAGTTTGTGGTAACTCCTCCAATGTACACCAGAAGAGTTTACATTAACTCGCCCGAAAACCAAAATTGAGGTTAAAAAATTTCGTAAGTGTCCAAAATTGAAAGATACAAATTTGGAAAAAAAGTGAATCTTGAAGTAGCATGCTTAGAGTGAGAGATGGCTTATTAAAAGTCAAGTTAAGAAAATTTCAAAAGAAAGAAAAAAGGGGATTGATTTTCTTGGAGGCTGCTTTGCACACAATTTTCAAGAAAATGGAGGATTGTGGTGCCTGGAAGAACGAATGGCAACACACTAGGCGAAGTTATGAATCTCTGTAAGATGTAATCCAAACTTGCATCTTTTGAGAGAGGATAACATCAAAATGCATGACACAAGCGAGATAGAATATGTCCCATAGCTTTAGTATGCAATTTTGATGAGACAAAGTTTGTATGATATAAAGGGGAATTAGGACCATGCTTTAGAACAGATCAACTATCAACACATACTCCTTCACATGAAAATGGATTCATGATGAGCATTAGGAGTACTACAAGAAACAAGATGTTAGTAATGCTGAAAACACAAGTTGTTGTTCATTTCTCTAGCATTGCTCTATTTCTAGCGATCGTCCATATCCCTGACATAGTCACCTCGATGTCCAAAGCCTTTCTCTGCTGCCAATGAGCTTCCATATACCTGACAAAGATACTTGCATGTCCCATGTGATCTAGTATTCCTTTCCCTAAGAATTTAAATTTTTAAAATTTAATTCTCTTATGCTCAGTGAGAGGTGGATGGGGGGATTCCAGTCTTCCTTTAAAGGCACTAGGGATGACACCTATGATGGTGAGATTTTCTAACTTGATTATAGATGAGTGAACTCCCTGAGTAATTTTCTCTAGAGTACTACAAATGTCTCTTCCCAAACCACTTCTTCTTAGTCCAAAAAAAAATAAAAATCTCTTCTTAGGGCGAGCCCTTGGTTTCTCACTTTGTCAAAATTTAAATATACAATGCCCGTGTACTGAAGCACCGTGCACTATGTTCCACTACTAGATATGACTTGGAGTGATACAACACAAATCTACACAATTAGGAATGGGGTTAATTTTGGAAGCCGGGTCACAGAGTTCTTAGGTTGTTGACACCAAATGCGTTAAACTTTTAGAGGCAAATCCAAGACCAAGTTTGATCAAAACTTTGAGAATTTCAGAGCGACATTTCTCGAGAGGGAAAAGTGATATACTGAAAACCAAACAAATAATAAAACAATGAATCTATGTAAAGAAAACATAAATCAAAGAAAAACTGGGCAGGAAAATAATAAATAAAACAAACTATTTATTTATATACAAGGAGGGAGTAGCCAGAGGGGCTAGCTAATGTAATGTTTCAAGATTTGACCATTAACATGGAGGGGTTCAACATCCCCTTCAATATTTTGTAACCAGTAAGTTCCTTGGTCAATTTCCTCTTTGATCATGAAAGGTCCAAGCCACAATTGTTGGAATTTTGAATGTTTTCCGTTTTCCTCATGTGACTTGTCCCATTTGAGAACCAAATCGCCAACTTGGAAATATTTCTCACCTGCGGAATTTTTGTCAAAATAATGGTTAATTCTCTGTTGGTGAGCTTCAAAATTGGTTTTTTCCTTTGTGTGTTTTTCTTCTAGGTTGAGCAAAGTATCAATACGTTGTTGGATGACGAGACATTCTTTCCCGCGATATTGTTTGGTAAGTTGTAGGGAAGGAAGGTAAATGTTTGAAGGTAGAATAGCTTCTTTCTTGTAGACAAGAAAATATAGAGAAGTCCCTATATAATCCTTAGGGGAAACAGGATTGGCCCAGAGGGAATTGGGTAATGCTTTATTCTAGTTTTTTTAGTGATCAACTATAGTTCACTTAAGCATTCAGACCAGGTTCTTGTTGTGGATTCAACCAAGCCATTGCCTTAAGGGTAATAGTTGGTTGCGTATTTAAAAGTAATCCCCTTTTCCAAAACAAACTCATACAATTTCAATGATGAAAAGTATGTTGCATTATCAAACACAAGAGATTTAGGCATCCAAAACTTGGTGATAATGTGTTGTTCAAGGAAATTCATTACCATTTCATCACTCACTTTGGTTAATGGTATTGCTTCAATACAACACATAAAATAATTGGTAGCGGTTAGGATATACCTATGTTGCTTGGATGAATGAGGGTTTATCTCACTAATGATATCCAATCCCCGTTTTTCTAAGGGTTCTTCAACAACTACAATATGGAGGGGAACACCAACCTTATACTCTTTTCCATCATATTTTTGGCAGGCTTCACAACTTCATGAATATGCATGAGCATCTTTGAACAATGTTGGCCAATAATATCCGGATCTCAGTTTTTTATTAGTTGTTGTCTTGCTTGCGAAGTGACCTCCCACTGACCCATCATGCATATCCCTGAGTGCTTTATTATCATATGGTTTTTTGAGGCATTGAAGCAACACTCCATTGTAGTTTTTTCTGAACAAGACGCCATGAACCAACTGATAGTGTAGAGATTTCAGTCTTAGTGCTCTTTTCTGTTTGGCATTAAGGTGTTCAGAGGTTGTATTATGCTAGAGATAATACTTCATATCATTATAGTATAAGTCCTCAACAAATGGAATATAGGGGACCTGTTGTGTGTAGATAATTGTGTAGCGCACCTTTCTGCTACTTTGTTTAATCGCTCTTAAAAGAAGACTATAACACCACTTTGTCCATAATTCATACAAGTATTATAAATCTCATGCATTTAAACAATAAACACATTCAACACAGAGTATTCATATGAATTACTGCCATAATCAACAAGCAATTAGCTTTTCATATTAATTCATATACACAGCGGAAAACATGATAC